>JAGFPH010000477.1:21901-33938 GCA_018207615.1 Philaenus spumarius
CTTTACCCCGTCTTGAGTGCGTCTAACAGTGTAAAATATATTTATCGTAATTCTTTTCACGAGCGTAGATCATCTTCGGTAATTTGTCCTATGTTGTACCAACCTGAAGGTATTCTTCGGTCCAGGTACTACATGCAGTTCTCGCCGCTTTCGCAAACTTTACCCCGTCTTGAGTGTGTCTTACAGTGTAAAATATATTTATCGTAATTCCTTTCACGAGCGTAGATCATCTTCGGTAGTTTGTCCTATGTTGTACCAACCTGAAGGTTTTCTTCGGTCCAGGTACTACATGCAGTTCTCGCCGCTTTCGCAAACTTTACCCTTCTTGAGTGCATCTGACAGTGCAAAATATATTTATCGTAATTCCTTTCACGAGCGTAGATCATCTTCGGTAGTTTGTCCTATGTTGTACCAACCTGAAGGTATTCCTCGTTCCAGGTACTACATGCAGTTCTCGCCGTTTTGGCAAAATTTACCCTTCTTGAGTGCATCTGACAGTGCAAAATATATTTACCGTAATTCCTTTCACGAGCGTAGATCATCTTCGGTAGTTTGTCCTATGTTGTACCAACCTGAAGGTATTCCTCGTTCCAGGTAGTACATGCAGTTCTCGCCGTTTTGGCAAAATTACCCTTCTTGAGTGCATCTGACAGTGTAATATCGTAATTACTTTAAGAAGCATAGCTCGTCTCTCGGCGACTGTCCCGTGTTGTTACCACCATCTCGCAGAGTACGAATTTAAAAGAACCTCATTAAACTTTTAGTTAAAATTAATCTTGCAATTACATATTCATATTTATGTAAATTCATGGAAATTGTAGCATAAGTTGGCAAAACAGCCTTGAAACAACTTTTCCTGTTTATTAGCATAATAGGTACAGTTCACTCAATGTAGATGTAGGGTACGAATCATTCGTTAAATCGTGTTATTTATTACAATACACGGAGAACATTGCTCAGGGAAAGCTTTTCAATGTACCTGACTTCAACGATGACGACTGTCGGACGCACGAGGAGCACTCGCGGGGGTTTGACCACGCTTTAGCTCGATGTATGCTGTGGTTCTCCGGGACCGAATTAAAAATAATCCTCAACCGTTGTTATTGTATCTAAAGCTGTGCGCTAAGTTCGCGTAATTACTCTCTGTGCTAGCAATTTGTGACAGTCTTCCGTGTGCAGGCGGAAAAGAATAACATAAATCTATCAAATCCATATAATTTAAGGTTCTGTAGGCCTATCGCGGATAAAGGATATTCTACACGGCTATCCAACCGAAATACGAACAGTTTAACAAGGTTTAAAATTACAAACAAGCTTCGCCAGCATTGATCTGTTCTACGGCATGTAAACGACGCAATCCCCTCGTCGTTACCATAGACTTTGCAACATTATTACAGTTGTAACTGCGAGCTTGCTCTGCCGAAACGAAAGCGGGATCTTTGTTATAGAAACAGCAACTTCGGTCCCGGATCAAGAAGTGTTCACGGTGTTGAAGGGAACATGGGCTCCCATACCTATGGGCAGAGGGGGGGCCAGCTCCCAGGGAAAGGAAAATATGTATATTATTAATTATAGTCAGGTATTTTTCTTTAACGAGATTAGCACTCAAATTTATTTTAAAGGTTATGTGCCGTTTGATTTTACGTATACTTATTTTATGTTTTACTCGACCAACAGAAATCCTTCCAACATCTACTGGTCTAGGTCCAAAGAAGCCAAAGTTAGCGGATCCTGTGATAAGGAAAACTATACCACACATTTGTTTAAAAAAAGCTAACAGTTTAAAAAAAGGCTAAAGCAGCTCGTACTCAATAATATCGTCAAACCAGACGAAACGTGTAATTTTTTGTACCTCACCGTACGCGGTCAATATTCTTTCGTAAATCTGGGTAGGTTTAAAGCAAAAATGGAGAAGACAGCATGTGTCGCGTGCTTTGGTACGCAAAAATAAATTTTGCATTTTATTTTGAAAAAAAAGGGTGAAACGTAAACAATGGGCGAAGAAATGGCTGTTGAAACGTGAAATGTACACACACTTAAGGTTATTACACGAAATATCCAGCGATTCCGGTGACTACCACAATTACTTGAGAACGAGCGAAGTAAAGTTCAAATTGTTACTTTCGATGGTCGAGCCTCATTTAGTAAAACAAAATACAGTACTAACATGCGAGCATGTACAAAGGACTGGCGGGAGCGCGGGACGGGAACCCAACTCCACTCTTTCACCGTATTGACAATAATATTGATGCCGACGAGTACAATTCAATAATATTGTCAATATCTCCGGCCACCTTTCGAAATTGTCGGCTGGATTTTTAGATTTCTAGATTTACTTCGATACCCTTCGTCAAACCATCAATAGTGAGGAGGTAATCTCAATAATATTGCTCGTGTGCGGCCCCTATAGTACTTGCCCTCCGATCTCAATACTAGGAACTGCCGGCAAAGGTAACACCACAGTAAAGAACAAGAAAAGTGGTTCTCTTTCTACAATATCCCCTAACAAATCCCATACTGGGGGGAGGGGCAGGCTTGAAGAGTAAAAATTACTATGGCTACAACAGCTGTGTTTGTAAACATGTTAATAACAGAAAACTACAAACTTCTACTTTTTGTATCAGCACGAATATCTAATAGCCCCTCGCTGGAGTACGAGCAATGGGTAGCGAAATTGATACATCGAGTTTATTTTTAGTATTCTTCTAAATAACCGATTAAAATAGAAAGTGTTTTGTAGTTCAGTTCGCATTTCCCCAAAACTGGGTTTAGATATGTTAGACAGAATTTAAGCCAGCGTTTAAAGTTCTTTCGTTTTAACGATTCGCAAAAATATACCGTGTTTATCCAAATGTAATTTCTGTTATACAAACAGCAAAAGTCACAATATTAATAAATATAAAACGGTGAAAATAATGCATCGAAGAACATCTTTATAATCAATAGCACTTAGTAAAAACATTTATCCAAGAATAAACGGGATTTAAGGAAAAACAACTTTATTTTATAATACAAATGGTTTACTTACATTAACGCCATTGTTCCTAATAAATTATGACTTTTCATCTTGTAGCCCAGTCAATTTAGCTTTAAAATTCATAAAGAAAAACAAAAAATGGTATAGTTTTGCAAATTGGCTTAAAATGTCAGTTAAGGCTTCTACTTTATCATACTGAAAGTCCCCTAACGTGAGACTTGAGCTTTCGCCGCCATCTTGGATTTTAAGTACAATTTTCTGGTTTTTCTAAATTATCTCATAAAGTATTAATATTTTACATACCATATGCAGTTACAAAATTAAAGTACACAAAATTTCCTACAAAAATTGTATTTACAGTTTTCTTGTAACTCCAACTGTTTCAGAGAAATATGTACTTTTCTAATTTTTAGGTACAATTTTTTAGTTTTTCTTAATTATCTGAAAAACGAATATATTTTACATAACATTTATAATTGCATAGTTGAAGTACACAAATTTTACTACAAAAAGTGTGTTCACTACTGTTTTGTAACTCCATCCGTTTTTGAGATATATGCACCTTAGTATGATAATTTAAATTTTTGACCATTTTACCCTGTACTTTTTAAAATAAACACTT
Source organism: Philaenus spumarius (assembly GCA_018207615.1). Taxonomy (NCBI): domain Eukaryota; kingdom Metazoa; phylum Arthropoda; class Insecta; order Hemiptera; family Aphrophoridae; genus Philaenus; species Philaenus spumarius. The sequence goes on from JAGFPH010000477.1 coordinate 25,501, forward strand.
TTATCAACTAATAAAATTCGTTTCTAAAAGTAAAAATAAAAATACAGAACACAATTCTCACAATTGTGTCACTGATGATGACGACTTTGTAGTTGAAACGCGTTTGACCCCAAAAACGTATTTTTGCGATAATTAATTGTGTTCTGTGTTTTTATTTCTACTTTTAGAAATAATACTTCTCACGGGTCAAGCTCGAGTATATTAATAAAATTTGATTTAGAAAGACACGCTTATCCGCTGGGTAAACAAGATTTAAAAGATACAAGAAGGTAGCATTGTTTTAAACTAATAAAACAAGATTTACACATTTTTTAAAAGGGCTCGCGAATATAGTAAAGCTTTGCTAGGCTAAATCGTGTCCTAAAAAAATGACACCGTTAGTAAAATTTTACTTTAAAAGATGAATTTGAAAATGTAAACACATTTTAACGTAATAGTATAAACAGATGAAAAATAAACAAACCTTATCTTTTTCAACTTAATATTTACATAATTACTTTAACCATTAAGTCGTTAAATCTTTACGAAACCATTACAAATAAATAAGGCGTTAACTGCAACAAGCGCAATTTCTGTTCGACAACGTTCGCCGTTACGAAATATAACCCGTCGTAGAAGCGAAAAAACTCTTTCTACTTTTACAGGATAAAACTGTTAACAGTGTTTTCGGTTCTGGCCTTGGGACTGGAGGCGGTAACCTTATGTTGCAACAAGAGCGCATGACCCTAGGCAAGCAATGGGAACAGGTGAAGATGCCCCGAGGCGCAGTAACGACCTCCGTTGAATACTCGCCCACAAAAACTCTCACCTCCACCTCCCTTCCCGACAACTGACCTACAAACAGCCGAAACCGAAACAAATACAACTGTTCATAACTGAATATATTATTAATGGTGTAGTGATTCGATTCACGATCCGCGCGATTCTTAGCGATTCGAACTGTGAACCGAGAACTACAAGTCGAGAATCTATGGGTTTTTTTTATAGTTACGCGGATTCTATACGCGCTGATGTTTTGTAACACGGATACAAATAAACTTTGCTTAGTATTTAGCCGTCCTAACACAAACGCAACATTCTAATTAGCCGTGTCATCTAATTCAGTGACAGTTCGTGCGATTCGTTTCTGATGCGACCGGAGTGACGTGGTAAAATCGGCTGAGGCGCGTGCGGTTCAAATTTGAGAACTGCCTTATTAAGGTTAGGTCGCTGATTACGGCTTACGCTATCGCGATGTCTTACAAAACTGAAAACTCCTGATAGGCGTTCCGTACTATAATTTTAATCCGTGTATTTGTATTTATTTTCCCCGCTATTTCTATCCGAACCCATCCTACATTTTACCGGTTCTTTTGTACGTACGTAACAGTTCATGGAATATACACGATAATGTTTTTTAACATGTGTATTGCTAATACAATGTGTAAAGTATCATTTTCCAGAATTAGGGGGGGGGGGGGGGGATCGGGTTGTAAAAAAATGTTATAACTTTCGACAAAATGTAATTATGTTTTTTTAAATTTCCTTTTTTATTAACTATGTTTACACAAAAAACAATACACCTTTCAGTACTATTCCTTGAAGTTCAAATCGCTTACTTATTTCCCCAAAAATGACAATTAAATTTCCCAATTCGGTAATACGTGTATCTTACATTTGTGTCCGGAGCGAACGTTTTGTAGATGTCTGTCGTTGGCGGTATTTATTTAGCAAACTATTTTGGATTATATTTAGAATAGAATGGAATAAATTTATTACAACAAACTACTTTTACAAACAAACAAAAGAAATACATAATTGAACCGTGTTGTAAAAGCAACCCCAACAGGTTAAAAATCCAATTACTGGGGCGCCATCTATACACAAATAAAATAAGTCATGCCTAAACTATGAAACAAATAATTAAACAAAACAACCAAATACATGTTCAAACACATTATGTATAAATAAACAAACAATAATAATGAAACATAAATACTAACATATCGCCACTTAAGATGCAAAACCTCATAACCCACAATTTTGCCAAAATTGCATAACTGTATTTGTATAGTCATTCCACACCTTCATACTTAATTCCATGTCAATCTGATAATTAGTTCCTGATTTATACGTGTTTTTATATAGACTCAACAAATATTAAATTCTATGTCAGGCACCATAAACCTCTCACGAGTACAAATTATACAGATTCAAACTTAAGAACAACCAAGCAAACTTCCTATAACCACTCATAGATGGTGCTGATGAAGGTACATTTACTTGTACATGCAATACTTGTAGAAATAGTAAAGTAACCAAATTTATCAGTTGTTCTTAAGGCAAGCCTTAGCCAAGTGGATAACGCGGGACCTTCCTGATCAGAAGAGCCTAGGTTCGAATCTCGGCTAGAGACCAGGTAGCTTTTCATATCTGCGGTTTGAGGGTAGGAGGGCGGAAGTAAAGCAAACGGTGGTTGGCTCGCTTCCAATAATATTATTATACCTAGCTGTTGAGTCCCGTCAAAACTTGCAAACCCACAATCAGCGCTGGTTCAATATAGTCAAAGTCTCCCTACGAAACCTCGACAAACCCCAGGAAACATCCACCCCGTGAGCGACCACATTATACTGTACGGAGCAATTGACGAATTCAGCGGCGACGACGCATGTGCATTGGTTCTAATTTTAACGATTTATCCCAGCGTAAACCGTAAAGGATAAACGCCAAGGGTTCAAAAACGTTTTACTTTTTCAATCACAGTTCAGACCATTTTGAAAAAGCACCGTAATACCGTGTTACAAGGCGGAGTGGTTAACTCGTCAGTGAAAGTCGTACGAAAATCGTACGGGTGGTGTTCGAGTTAAACGTACGTACTCACTTTTCCTCCTTATAATACACTACGCCTATAGATACGCAGCGTGCTTCCGAATCGGGTGCTGAAACTTCGGGATATCGTTTCTTCGGTTAATATAATTCTAATGTAGGCGGTCAAACGAGTGATAACTGTATCGATCCAGTGTACCTACCGTAACCGGCCCGAAGTCGATAGTTAAAAAAAAACGACAAAATATATTACTATAGCCTTAAAAGAGTTATATTCCAATGTTACGACAAAGTACTCGGAAAAAAAATGATGCAACGCTGTTCTTCGTAACGGTGCTTTTCCGTAGGAAGACGGCTATTGTAGAAGATGAAATAGGAAGGTCCTTGTGTTCCGAGCTACGACTACATGACGGATTTGTATTTATTTAAAATCGTGTTTGTAAATTTACGCACACGTGATCGCTAGTTCAAAAAGGCATCGACGCTCTGCTGCAGGCAGCCATGTTGGATCCATTTTCTTGAACAATATAGTTCAACCAAAACAAATTTACTTCCAATTTGACTAATTAATGCTGTCAAACCGTGTTCTGTTTATTTGTAATGTTTTCACACTTTCAAGGGATACGATATAAACGTCTTGACATAATTCAGTTCTAAGTAATGTTGGATCGCAAGATTTATTAGCTCGGCTGTTTAGAGATTAAAATAACAAAACGAAAATGTGAGTTATAGAATATATCGTACGTAGCCGATGACTAAGAGATAACAAAGTTGTTGTACAAGATTTCGATCGGCCCGTGATAAAAGCCGAACCGCTAAACGTTTATAAACCAATCGAGTGTTTTTGTGCGGCTGCCGTCACCTTTTAGAATGTTTATTTTATTTCGCCAGTGTTAGGTTAGGTTTGAGTTGCAAACAGTGTGTTTTTATTGTTCTGTAAAATGAGTCGCAATAGGTGAATAGGTTTCATCTGCGGAAAAAATATTACGACTGAAACTTACGCGGCCCTGTTGGCTTCTCCGCAGTTTTCGTTCTGTTCATTAGTTTTCTTGGATCCCCCCCCCCCCCCCCCCCCCCAATAACCCTTCAATAAATCGGACTAGTGCAAGTTCATAACCGTCCCGAACGATTTAGTAAAACCTAATTTATCATCGATAATCATATCCAATTATTGGTGGTGGGTATCACACAGGATTTCTGTACGTATTTTTCATCACTTTTCCACAAAATATCGGATGCGCTATAGTTTTGGAAATATGAGGTAGGCTGGGGTTTAGAGCAACATTCTAGTTAATATATTGAAAAAATCCCTAAAATTCTTTTACAAAATAGTTTTGATGTCTTCGAATAAAGCCTTTCACGTGGCGTTATCGTAAAATAGCCTATTTGTTTTTTGGCATACTAGAATTCGGCCTTACATAATACACAGTCAAATAATTTGCGGGTTGCTATTATTCTAATACATGTTAGCAAGCTGTACGACTGTGTAATGTTTCATTGCGATGTATTTGACTGTTCAGGAGTAAATCCGCAAACGGAGAAAAGGGTTCCGTTTTTTCTTTTATCTAAGTTAGGGCACTCTGAAAAGGCAAAAACCTGTATTGTGCTTTGGAAAACTAATAATTTTTAACGGCAGGAAATCGTAAACAGAATATGATTTCGGACATATAACGGTTGTAGGTCCTACTTACGATTATGGGGTAAGTGTTTTTTTTTAGATGTACAGTAACTCCCGATTTTCCGTGAGATAGGATGGCGCGGCAACCGCGGATAATCCGAAATAGGACGAAAATCACTGCAAAAATTATTTAACACGTTTTATTTACATTAAAATGCCTGTACATACAGTTACATACATTATAATTCAAACAAATTCAAGTCGGCTGCCTGTCGTGTATGCGGAGGGGGATGGGTAGTTCTTTAAATTTGTTGTCTATAATTAATTGTCTTCATTTACTTTCATGGGCGCCCATATGATATTTTCTAGGGAGGGGCTAGACTGGGTTATAGGGCTTAACACGTTCACTGCTAAGGGCGCACATGTGAGCTTGACACTGAGCACTATGAGAAGCGGCAGACGCACAGTGCTTCGCACGCCAACCCCCGTATTGAGAGTATTTTCAATACATAGTGCATTGCGTGCTTCGCACGCCAACCCCCATATTGGGAGTATTTTCCATATACAGTGCATCGCGAGCTTCGCACGCCAATCGTGGGCCCATATGCTATGGACGCACATGTGAGTCCGCTTTAAAATATTAGTGGTTATTACGTAGAAAGGTTAAAAAAATAAAGCAATTTCTACTCATTTAGACTATAAATATAAAAAATAAATAAGGTCATCTTCTAGCATAGCAAATACGAAATTTGCGTAGCAGTGAACGTGTTAAGGAGCACCCTCCTCTCCTTCGGCAAAAGGAGTCCAGGGATATGTTTGACCTCCCCAAGAAAACTTTTTAAATTTGGGAAGCCAATTTGGCTGTTCAGGTGAAATATTAACCCACACAGCATTGAGTCTGTACCTTTACACCTTCAGTGAATACACAAAGACCTATAACACTCCTAGAGGCCGCACCAAGTAGTGACCCAACAGCTCGTGCTTGAACTCTTGTAAAAAATAAAATAAGTATATGTAAATTAAAACGGCACATAACATTTAAAACATATTTTAGTGCTAATCTCTTTAAAGAAAAATACCTGACTATAATTAATAATAGACATATTTTCCTTTCCCTGAAAGCTAGGGGGGGAGGGGCGTTGCCCCCTCTGCCAGGTATGGGCGCCCATGTTTACTTTTTTATCGTCTTTTAATGTTTCCCTTAGTGCAGATTTAAAACAAATCAATGACATAATTTATTGTAAAAGGGATATTAACGGATAATCGGAGTTTTGCTGTATTTGATTCAAATTAAGCAGCGGAATCTAATATTAAAAAAAAACTTTCCGTTTTGATTATAAACGTCAACTAGAAGAATATTCGTGTATTTCCGTTGTCTATTTCGGGGGAACATTTAAAAGCAGAGATGAAAAACTGTGGAAAGCTCAAATGTTAATATACATATTTTAAGCTAGGTAACTTTTAGAGAGCTAGCGTACGCTGAGTAGGGTACCCACGCTCGGCTTGGCGTGAGTACGCTTGGAATTGGGAGTAACCATAGAGAGCGTGGCGTTTATTTTATTTAATAATAACAGTTTGACCGAAGTCTTCGTCTAATGTCTAATTTAATAATAAATCATAATTGAGTGCTGAAAAAAAACTGAATATTCTTTATAAAATTGCGGATCCGACTTGCGTATCACTTTTCATTATAAAGTTTTTACTATGTAAAGAAAAAAGTTCAAACTTGGTACTTCAAAACTGACAATTAAGTGACAAATTAATTTTTTTATGTGAAACGCAAAACGGATGCGTATTGTGACTGTGCTTAAAATGAGACCTTGCAAACAATTTTATGATAAAAAATAAACGAAATAAATGTTTTGAAATTTAACATTGCTGTTACGGGATAAAAATCCAAGATGGCCGCCACTACAGCAGACCCTCCAGTAAACGAGAAAGCAACCGAAAACGCCAGCGCTTCTCTCTGTAGCCGTATCTAAACAGTGCAGTTTCTTGCAGCTGAGCACTTTGGCATTGCCTCATTTCAAACCATTTTATAAATCCATCTTTTGTAATTGAGTGCTGAAAAAAAAAACTGAATATTCTTTATAAAATTGCGGATCCGGCTTGCGTTTCACTTTTCATTATAAAGTTTTTACTATGTAAAGAAAAAAGTTCAAACTTGGTACTTCAAAACTGACAGTTACGTGTCAAATGAAAATTTAAAAAAATGTGAAACGCAAAACGGATGCGTATTGTGACTGTGCTTAAAATGAGACCTTGCAAACAATTTTGTGACAAAACATTTGCGATATAAATGGTTTGAAATTTAACATTGCTCTTATGGGATAAAAATTCAAGACGGCCGCCCCTACAGCAGACCCTTAAGATGTCCAAGGTTGCTACATTTGCTGTTTAACATGGCAGTTAGATATCCGCGAGCCCACGCTAGCTCTCTAAGGTTACCTACATTTTAAACCAATATTGTAGCATAAAGCAATAAACAGATTGAAATGTTCGGATGTAATATTGCGTGCACAAATCACTTTATAATTATCTAATAGTCAACAGCGTGCTATGTTTACTATTCACTTAAACTAATGCTAGTACTATAATAGTCTATAGGCCTAGGCGGTCGAGACTATCAGTAGCCTAGTTTAGTAGCTATCCCGATGCTTATGACTAAACGGCTATGGTTGTACGCGCGTACGATACACTAATTGTGGTTTTATCATTAATTGCGATTTGTAGAAATATTGTGGGAAAGAACTAGGCCTACTACTCCCTTTACATTTTTTTAATTTCAAAGAACGTCGGTTTAGCTTATTGTGTTGGAATTCCGATTTATCACGATCCGGCCATTATTGACAAAATTATCTGAAATACAATCGATCATTGTGCGTAATGTCCCGACTGAATTTATCGTGTTTACAAACATCGGTTGTAATCGAGAACCATTAAATAACGCGGTTTCTTTCCTCAGCGAGTACGAAAATGCGGTCGCAGACCTCACTACCCGCTCCGGCAAAAACGGCACGATACGTGTTAGGCCTATGTATTACTTTTCTACGTCTATTCTCTACGGTCCTGTCGAACGCAAGCCGTACACATGTCGGAAAACAAAAGTAATCGATTTATAGAGATTTAAACAATTCTAATACTGTTTACGATCGATGCGTATTGCATTTAACACGTTACAATAAAAATAGAATATAGTAAAACGACTTAACCAGAATGTGTTTCAGCAGAATTAGACACACCGGAGGAAAACCAGATTCGAAGCAGCCATCTTTGTCATTAGATACGAGTTTTCAAGTATTTTAAATTTCGAAAACAATATCGTCATCGTACTTAAAATTAAGGGAGTGCAATACCACTCTAGTAAAAGCATCGAATCCAATGAGCGGAACCGACCTTGTGAATTACCTATGATATTGCATTGGTAAAACGTTCGAGCGTGACTAGAATATCGCTTGTACAAACTTTCGTTTTTACTAATGCCGGTCTTATTTTTAGTTTCCGCCATGCGCGTACGACATTTAAATTTGCAGAAAGCTCCAATTTATAGTTAGTAGGGAACAAAATTCATCCTGATGTTTTACTACTGTAAAAGTATTTTTCGTCTTCTTTATAAGCAAACATCTTTAATAAAAAAAGTACTTAAAAATTTTGTCACCTACGAATTATAATTTAGAAGTTCATAAACGATTTCCAGCAAATTACAATTGATTATCTTCAAATTTCGATGGAATACAAGTTATATTGAAGCGGGCTGTATGGGTCTGTTTCGTCCTGATATTGCACACCCTTAAGGTACGAAATTCTAAAAAAAAATCATTTACCAGGACTCTATAAGTGAGCATTTAAATTGTATCAATAACACTTGTAAATGTATTACAAATGAATTTAAAACTTTGTTTCGGTGCATCAGAGCCTTAAACGAGTTTAAAGAGAATATTGCTGCTAACGTAATTGGATTCGTTGTCTCTGAAGCGACTCTGATTATTTGTTGTTGTATTGTAAGTTAGGGCCT
>JAGFPH010000477.1:47259-64662 GCA_018207615.1 Philaenus spumarius
ACATGCATTGCGTGCTTCGCACGCCAACCCTCGTATTGGGAGTATTTTCAATACACAGAGCATTGCGTGCTTCGCACGCCAAACCCTGTATTGGGAGTATTTTCAATACACAATGCAATGCGTGCTTCGCACGTCAATCCCCGTTTTGGGAGTATTTTCAATACATGCATTGCGTGCTTCGCACGCCAACCCCCGTGTTGGGAGTAATTCAATGCACAGAGCATTGCGTGCTTCGCACGCCAACCCCCGTATTGTGGGTATTTTCAATACATGCATTGCGTGCTTCGCACGCCAACCCCCGTATTGGGAGCATTTTCAATACACAGTGCATTGCAACTCGTGCTTGAACTCTTGTAAAAAATAAAATAAGTATATGTAAAATCAAACAGCACATAACATTTAAATCATTTAGTGCTAATCTCTTTAAAGAAAAATACCTGTCTATAATTAACAATGTACATATTTTCCTTTCCCTGGGATCTTGGCGGGAGGCCCGTGGCCCCCTCTGCCCATAGGAATGGGCGCCCATGGGCAAGGGGCTAAAAAATAATTCGTGAATTAATAAATGTAAGTTTCTATGCGTTACGGTTTCAACCGAGTATTTGGGAAATTGGTCTACTCACAAGTGCACTGAAATGACGCTTGCGCGTACGAAATATAGGCTATTAGTAGAATTTCTTTGTTCCCCATCATCCAGCCCTGGTGTGCGCGCAGCTTCGCTCCGCTCGAAGCGGACAACTCTAAACTTTGAACCGGGTACTTTTGATGGTATTTTGTGTTTTTATCTGTTTTTGGGAAACCAAAAGGGGTATAAGGTCGTGTAAAAAAAACAAAATGTGCAGGAGAATCTACTATGTTTATTTTTTTAACTTAAAAAAAGTTTTATTCTAGTTCGAAAATTCTCAAAAAAATTACTTCCTGCCAAGAAAAAGTGCTTCTGTTTTTAAGTTTTTATTTTTGGCTAACGAACTTTGAAAACCAACGCGTGTACCGAATTTGGACCAAATCGGACGTAAAGTGCAGCCGTTGGATTGCGAATACATAACTACGTATGAAAAGGTCACTGTAATAGGCATCTTTACTACGGAAATTCGATAATAAATGAAAGGTTTATGGACGAGCCTCATCCGATGAGCTTGAACCCCTAATTGATGCTTTGCAGCTTAAAGAAAACGATTTTAGATCCGAGTTCCATTAAAGCTAAAGAATTCCGAAAGTTTGTTACACATAACTCCCGAACGAAAATAAAAATTACAAATCAGGTTTTGAAGCGTATTCTACATCTATAAGCGCATTTCACGTTATTGCGTACTGTTTTGATATATATTTAACGGTTAAACCAGAGTATACAGTAAATTAAAACACAGACGATCTTGTCGAAGTGTTAACCTTTTGATCCAAGCGTGTCACGTTAAAAAAACACCAAATTTTGTCAGTAATTTTTACGTTTTTAAAATTTTTAAATACAATCCCTAAATATTTCCTGGGGTAAAAAGGTACCCAGATAAATCTCTGAAACGTTCTCTACATGCAGATGAAAGTCTCGTCAAAATTGGTTCAGCCGTTCCGGAGATTAGCCCGAACAGACAAACAGACAGGCAGACGGACAAGAAATTTAAAAAATGCGTGTTTAGGTTTTCGTAAAGTGTGAATAACCCGAATGAGCTTAGGTAAAAGTATTTTTTTTCGAAATCACATTTATTTCAATTTTATTTATAGATTATTTCTGAATGTCCGGAAATTCGGACGTTGGGATTCAACGAACATACACGCAACGTCCGAACAGACGTACTCGTATCCGAAAATTCGGACGTCGGGATCCAAAGAGTTTTAAATTACACTTTAGAAATTAAAGAGAAGAACGAGCACGGTGGTTTGGCGTGCGAAGCATGCAAGGTAGTTGTAAGAAACAGGTTCACATTTCACATTATAAATTCAGTTTCTTCCATATAACATCTAGTCCCTTATATGTTTAAGAATATTAGAATGTAACCAATCACAATTATTGTCGTTCCTTATTACCGCAAACTTGTCATTTGCTACTAATTTCAAGTAACACGTGAATCGGTAAGTTTTCCTTATTGAAAAATTCCATTGTTGCGCAAGTCATAAATAAATATTAACACGGTTTGTGAAATACCCTGTAAAGAAACTGTCAATAATCATAAATAGCTAACCTCCAAGCGTGCTTTGCACGCACACGCAATTGCGTGCGGAATAATTTAAGCTAGACAATTAATTCTGTACGTTTTATTTACATTTAAAGAAAATGTATCGTTTTAGTGGTACACACTTTACTCCTTTAGAAAGTGTAGCCTCATTAGGAAATTTCAAGCTCAGGTTAACCATTCTAGGACTAGAAAATTTTATTGATGTAAAACCGGCCTTAATTCATTAAGTTTTCTTCGGCGAATCAATTTGCCGAATCAATTTTAATACATTAATTAATTATTTAATTACATATATTAATTAGTTAATACTATTAATACACCTGGAACGCTCGGGCTGTGTTGAAGAAAACGGTCTTTACCCCCACCCCTTGGTAGTCACTCACGGCCGCTTAGCGGATTTAAACATTTTGCGCCTCACCAGATTCATGTAATTAAAATAAAATGTATATATTAGTTATCTGCATGAACTACGGAATCTAACAGTATAAACTTCTTGTAGTTTGGTAACTTATTTGATTTGTAGTAATGAAAAGTATTTGTGTTTTAAAAGTTTGATACGAAAAAGTCACTAAGCGTAAACTTTTTTTGTTTTGGGGATAGAAAGAAACTTCCAGCGGAAAAGTTGTAGGTAATTAGTCTATCCATAATTTTTATCCCAAAATTTTTTTTATAAAAAAATTTACTGTATTTGTTCTGTAGAGATGATAAGAAAGTTTCCCGAGCTCAACCAATTCGCGTCGCACTACTCAGTTCAGTCTTCACAACTTCAGTGAACTGACGCGACGCTTTGTTATATAACACTAATTTGATTGTATTAACAAGCTGAACTATGACTTATTATTATTTTACAGGCATGAAGTGGTCCATGGTAGCTACTCTTGCTTTTATTTTGGAAATATATACTTGTTTCATTGCCGCTGATTTTAATTAATAAACTGAATCACAAGTGAACCAACGTGTAGCATGTAAATGGCACAGGGAAGAGGTTAATACTGAAAATGAATTTAAAACCCAATTTTAAATGATATTTTATTATAATATAAGATTAAACAGCTGTTCATGGGCATCTTACGTGGTATTAAATAAAATTAACTTATTTAATTTCTGCCTTAGCCCCCATTGATGCTTTATTTTGATCCATGGATTGAGTCCGAGCTAAATCATGGCATCGTATTTTGAAAAAATAGCAAATCTTTTTTACTAGTTGTGACTCATGTCGATCATCACCAGGGGAGGTGATCGGATGTGAACAAAAAATGTTGCCACCAAAGTCATTTATAGCACTGTTTACAAAATGAGGAATATCTCCAACTTTACGCGACGCAGAGGTGGCGATAACGAAAGCGCGCATAGAAAACCAATGATCGTATAAAAAAAAGGTTTTAAAACAAAGTTTTTAATCAACTCATTTCCAACATTTTTCTCGCTTGAAGTTCGTTTCTACCCCAAAAGTAAAAAAAGTTTAAGCTTAGTAACTTTTCATGTTCCGATTTTGTTGGCTGATTATATTTTGTATTTTTATAAATCTGTTAACTGACTGATCTGTACGTTGTTTACTCAGTTGGAATCCTCAATTCTTCTAGATTAGAAATATGTAAGTTTAATTACAATCGGATGATCCCTGTGCGATGGAGGAGCGTGTTGCTGAGTGCGCGCGTTAAAATATTTTGCGGCAGAAATCGTACAGTCGATGAAGTTGACCTCCAAGTGGAGGGGGAAGGACAGTTTTCGCTTCCAAAACTCCACTGCGCTAGAATTCCGGGTGTATTAAATAGAGTTTTATGCGTTCCTATATTAATACATGTGCTTCAGTTTATTTGTGTAGTTTTATTCACGGAACTTGTGATTGGGGCTTCAGTGTTTCTAATCGCGTTAGGCAGACAACAATTCACACTGATTTGTATTCGTTAATGCATTCATTCGATTAGATTTGCGGAACTAAATGGTTCGACCACGTGTATTAGTGTTGAGCATGTGACTCACGGAGCGAGTGTTTGTTCGTTCAGTATTGCATCAGACGGGACTTATTTGCTGGAGTTCCACAAGGAAGTGTGTTGGGACCTTTCTTGAACTTATTTCATACAAGTGATATTACCGTTGCTACGTTTTGGATTCAGCATAAATCGGTAGGCCAATGGTGATCAAGAAAAAGGCGGAGTGTCGATTACGATCTAAGAGGCGCAGTCGGTTTAGTGCGAACGACATATTTTGAGGCGATTGCGGCCCCGTATTTCACTCCCTAAATAGTTTCCCCCGAAATCCGCACAAATTAATGTTTCGTACAAAAAACATAATTTTATGTTTCACGAAAATCTATACAACCGTTCTTGTTAAACGTTTACGTACACGAGACGATTTTGTTCTAATCTTCTCAAGAAACTAGAATGACGCCGAGATGATGATTTCTCCCAGTAAGTAGGACCCGCGTTAACGACAAAGAAGGTTTTCCGTTTGCCGTGGGCGAAGCGACTGGTGCAGCCATCACTGCCAGCATAAGGCATGTGCACATCCGGACAGTTGTCCTTCGGCATTTCTATTCCTTTTAGTCCTACTCTTTCCAATCCTACATATTTCCTGTACCTTAATTTTTTATGTTTTTTTACTGTCTACTTTCTAGAGCTTTTATTCCACAAATATAGGCCTATTTCTCCCCCCCCCCCCCCCATTGTAAGATTCTGTGGGACCATCTGACGTCCAACTGGCGGTTTAGGCTATCGCCTTTCGCCGTCTTACCTTTGTCTATCATTACAGTTTATTTTCGCGTCAATATTTTTACCTAACCATCGTTGGAGCTTACCTACTTTTTTCTAGAGATTTCATTACTTTATTTTTTCTATCAATTTTTGTAGCATCTAAAGAATTTTTGCATTCGCACACCAATCCCCGTATTGGGAGAATTTTCAATACATAGTGAAATGCGTGCTTCGTACGCCAACCCCCGTATTGGGAGAATTATCAATACACAGTGCAATGCGTGCTTCGCACGCCAACCCCCGTATTGGGAGTATTTTCAATACACAATGCATTGCGTGTTTCGCACGCCAACCCCAATATTGGGAATATTATTGATACATAGTACAATGCGTGCTTCGCACGCCAACCCCCCGTGTTGGACACAGAACATTGCGTGCGTTGCACAATAATTTTAATTTGCCTCTGTGCTGTGGACGCACATGTGCATCCGCTTTAAAATATTAGTGATTATTACGTAGAAAGGTTCAAAAGTATAAAATAAAGTAATTTCCACTCATAGGCTATAAATATAAAAAAATAAAAAATCAGATCCTAGAATAGGAAGTACGAAATTTGCGTAGCAGTGAACGTGTTAAAATGTATAAAAGTATTCAATGTAGTAGTCAAGAGTAGAAATCATTTCCTTTTTCATTTATTTGTCGTTATTTACACCGGATACAAATTTAAAAATCACGTCAATCGAGTTCGAACCTCAACAAATAATGGAAAACTTTGAAATGTTATAAAAATAGCGATGAATCACTCCTGATATTTCGCGAAATAAGCTTTTCGCTCTGTGTGTAGTTTTTGCGGAAGAACATTTGTCAACATCCGGCGGATGTTATTCGACGCATTTTGGGTTGCGTACTTTTCAACTAGGGATGACCTTCGATAGTTAAAACATCGATTGAACCATCGATGTTAAAATCGGCAGTAGCCATCGTTGTGACGATTATATCGACCTGAAAAAATCGATGTATTTTAACGGTACACATCGATGTATATTTAAAAAGTCATCGCTTCAGAAAACCTATTAACGTTTTTTTTTAGTTAAAAATAAGGTTGACTTCCATTGCTTCTTAGTTTTGAGTTATAAGACATACGCCTTACCGACTAACAGTACCTATATACTTTGTAAATTTCTGAAAAAGAGAGTTGCTGGATATTTATTTATAAAATTGTTGCTAAAACTTTACTTAGGCCTAAGACAATAATTCCTGAGGTGAAAGAAACAACAACAATCAAAGTAACAGAGTTAACACGTTCACTGCTACGCAAATTTCGTATTTCCTATCCTAGTAGCTGAACTTTTATTTGTTATACTGTATTTATAGCTTAAAGAGTAGAAATTACTTTATTTTTTATTTTTGAACCTTTCTAAGCAAAAATCACTAATATTTTTAAAGCGGACGCACGTGTGCGTCCATAGCATATAGGTTTAAAATTGGCGTGCGAAGCACGCAATGCACTGTGTATTGAAAATACTCCCAATAAGGGGGTTGGCGTGCGAAGTTGGTGCAAAGTTCATGAATAAGCTTCCTAAAAGCATTCAAAATTCCCCAAACTACAGGATTTTTAAAAACAGTCTTAGACAATTTCTATTGTCTGGATCCTTTTACTCGGTGGAAGAGTTTGTGCATCACGATACTATTTTGTGATAGATGTGATCTCTTTTTTTTGCAAAGCGTTCTAACTTTTTAAATTATTATCTTATTAACTTAATTTTTTGTATTTGTATTGATTATTGTATATTTTGCTCTATTTTTTTGTACTACTTGTTGTTTAATTGTTTTATAAAAATAATTTTTGTCAAAGAAACCAATAAATGAAATGAAATGAAAAGTGTATTGAAAATACTCCCAATACTGGGGTTGGCGTACGAAGCACGCAATGCATTTTGTATTGAAAATACTCCCAACATGGGGGTTGGCGTGCGAAGCACGCAATGCACTTTGTATTGCAATTACTCTCAATATTGGGGTTGGCGTGCTAAGCACGCAATGCATTGTGCATTGAAAATACTCCCAATACTGTTGGTTGGCGTGGTGTATTGAAAATACTCCCAACACGGTTGGTTGGCGTGCGAAGCACGCAATGATGAAGTGCTCCCAATACTGGGGTTGGCATGCGAAGCACGCGATGCACTTTGTATTGAAAATACACAAAAATCCTGGGGTTGGCGTGCGAAGCACGCAATGCATTGTGTATTGAAATACCCCCAATATGCGGGTTGGCGTGCGAAGCACGCAATGCATTGTGTATTGAAAATACTCCCAACGGAGTTTTGCGTGGTATGAAAACAATAAAACGGTTTTTGAAAATGTATTCAGCAATCAACATCCGCATATGACAGTACTTCGAAATGAAACCAAATTTTTAAATTTATTCCACGAATTAACGGGGAAAAAATGACTTACTCTGTAGCATTGCTCTAATGGGAATCAGATTCAACAGGGTAGAGCGCCCCCTTAAGAAATAGGATGGGAAACGGGTTTGGTATAGCAAAGTTTTATTCGGTAAACAAATTCTGTGTATATTTGGACATCGGCTCTATCGTTTGACAACCATACTCCCATACTTGGAGTGGGAAATGAAGCCGCATTAAATTTTGCGTGTGCTAAAAACATAACCAACAAATAAAAACAAATAACGTCAATACTAAACCTAGTGAACGAACTAAACAATTAAAAACGGTCTATTTAAGGGTCTTCTATACCTTGCGTAAAACAGCAAATATATGCACTCCGTAATAACGTGTTTCGGACGCCGTTTTCAAATTAAAAGGTTGTGAAACATCTTAAATTGTTCTTAAAGGTTTTGTGCTTTTGTGTTATATCTCATAATTGAAAGAAATCGACTGCAACTCCTTATAATCAACAGTTTAACTGAGTAAAAATCGATTATTTTAAACGCATTTTTTGGGAGTTTTAAGCAACAATTTACATATTTTAAGCTAACACGTAAAAAATATAAAGCCTTCTTTATAACTTAAAGTAGTTTCCCAGATTATTAATTTATAAATAGAATCCGAAACACGGTATTACGAATGCATGTTTCAACGATTTTGCGGCTTCAGTCAGACCTTTTGTATTGAAATCATACTGTACACTCGGGAGTTTTCTTCAAGGTAAAGAAGAGCCTTAACACACGCAACCTAAAATCTGTTACATAAAATTATAACTAAAACTATAAAAAAAACTTTCACTTTTAATTTGTTTACCGAAAACTTTTAGAATACAACAAATCGCTAAAATGACTCGACTAAAACAAAAACAAGAGAATATACTTTTAGACATTTATACTTACAAACAAGCTCGAATCTTGTTATAGAAGGTTATTTTTACTTTCTCACTATACTATAGTATAGAGAAAGTATAGTGATCGCAAAAAAAAATCGATGTTGAGATTTTTGTGGAAATATCCGTTTTGGGACCCCCTGAGTCCAAAAAAGTGGGTTTTACAAAATGTCTGTATGTCTGTCTGTATGTATGTATGTCTGTATGTCTGTATGTATGTCTGTATGTAGACAAAGCTAGAGAGAAAACTATTCGATCGATTTCAACCAAATTTGCACCAGACATGTCCAGTACGCCTGTATAGATGTACGAAAAAGGGCTTTGAACAATTTTGAAAAACAACCCCCTTTTTGGCCAAAAAAACCCCCAAAAATACAGTTATAATTTTTTTATAAAAAAACGGCTCTAACGATTTTGATAAAATTAGGCTTATTTGTAGTCTTTAATGTGCCCTACCATATACAAAAACCCGCATCTTTCTAAAAATTCTCGTTTAGCTAATAATAATAATAATAACTGATTTTTTTTGGTTTTTTGGCCATAAAGGGGGTTGTTTTGCAAAATTTTTCAAAACCTTTTTACGTGCATCTATAAAGACCTAATTGACGTGTTTGGTGCAAATTTGTTCGAAATCGATCGAATAGTTTTCTCTCTAGCTAATAATAATAATATTTATTAGTTAATCGCCTACTTTAATAAAAGTATACAAAGCTAGAGAGAAAACTATTCGATCGATTTCAACCAAATTTCCACCAGACATGTCCAGTACGCCTGTATAGATGCACGAAAAGGGTTTTGAACAATTTTGAAAAACAACCCCCTTTTTGGCCAAAAAACCCCCAAAAAATCAGTTATTATTTTTTTATTAAAAAACGGCTCTAACGATTTTGATAAAATTTGGCTTATTTGTAGCCTTTAATGTGCCCTACCATATACAGAAACCCGCATCTTTCTAAAAATTCTCGTTTAGCTAATAATAATAATAATAACTGTTTTGGGGGGTTTTTTGGCCATAAAGCGGGTTCTTTTAAAAAATATTTCAAAACCATTTTACGTGCATCTATGAAGACCTAATTGACGTGTTTGGTGCAAATTTGTTCGAAATCGATCAAATAGTTTTCTCTCTAGATAATAATAATAATAATAATATTTATTAGTTAATCTCCAACTTTAATAAAAAAACTCTCCTACCCCACCCTAAAAGTCACAGTGAATCTGTTTAGTAATTTAAATGTATTTGTGAGAAAGTATGTGCCAGTTCCTGGTACCGTTTATTTGTATAGAAAATGAGCAAGTAATGTGTATAGTGTGTGTGTAATTTTGCGTTCGTTTGACGCGGGACCGCGAATGACGCCAAGCCCATTTTAATACTCCCGATTTCAATTTTAATTATTTCGGTTCGATACAAAACCCAGCCTTCTAAATAAAATGCCGTGATAAACGGACGACACAATTTTCTGTAGTCGTCGAAATCAATATCGCGGTAAAGAATCAAAAAGGTTAATCAAACTCCGTATTTACATTGTAACGACCGACGTGTGTGCAAAATGCAAATAACGTGATTACGAAATATGCGTTCAACAAATTGATGCGATGATTACGACGAATCAGAATAATCGAATTAAATCGAATGACTAACTCGTCGGACTCATCAACGCATCACCGGTGAATGTCATTGTTCGGACTTACATCAATTGGACTTTACTTCGCAAGGCCTGATGCCTGACGCCTGACCGACACTCCGGCACAAGGACCTTGTTTCGCTGTTGTTCTACAACTTTTCTTTTAATCCAGCTCTGAAGTCAGTTTTGCGATATCCATTAGAAAACGTTACTACTCTGAATCGGCTTAGGCTTTCGGATCCTCCTCTTCTTTAGTTTTCGGGGTTAAGCGAAGGACAAGACGCGGCCGAAAGACTTTTCTTGGACTCTTCCAAAGAATTAATCTGTTAATTGTTGCTTTTGTACATTTGACAAGCTGAATTTAATTCTTTTACGCGGACGGCTCTGCTACACCTCTGAAGTATTGAACGCTTAACGTACATCTCGTATTGTTTTTTATCATGTTGATTTTCTCGAATCGGGTTTACTGAAAAACGGACATAAACACCTTTGGACTTACAGTATTATCATTTTGTTTTCGAAAATACAAAAGTACCTTAAGGCGTCGCCATTTGCCCACGACACGGATACTTTATATTTTGAAAGAAATGATTACACCGATATTTAAAACATAACATGTATTCCTTTAATGGTAGTAGAGATGTTTTAATTTAAATTGTAGGTATTTGCACCAAACATTTTTTTGCGGTCACATTGTTTAAGAAACCCCATCCAATAAATACTTTGTTTAAGAAACCCTATGCAATATACAGGGTGGAACAAAATTAGTGTTTAAAACTTCGGAAAATGGTTCTATGGGTCAAAATAAATAGAAAATCAAGAATAATATTTTTTCGAAAAACGCTTCATTTTCCAAATATTCGCCATTTTGTTTCTTTTACTAAATAATTAATATCTAGAGAACGGTTTAACCGATTGAGTTCAAACTTGGCATGAAGTTTAACCTAACAACGATCTATCTTAAGAAAAATAAGCGATTATATCCAATCATGCATTTCAAAATGGCGGTTGTTTGAATATTTCAAACCTAAACTACTCAAAACCCGTACATTTTAACAAAAGTGTCAAGACACTTTTTTTGTGGCCCTTTTGATTTCCTATCGGTTGCTCTAACTGTTAAAACAATAGAATTATTTATAAAGCTAAGTTATGTGTACTAATTGGTTTATTCAACTCGGCATCCTAAACCAACACAGTAAATACTACAATATTGTATGTACATTTGCTGTCATTATCTTTAACTTAACTATTATTCTTCATCCGATTGTTTTGAAAGTTAAATCATCCGATAGAGAATTGAAAAGGCTACAAAAAAGGTACCTTAACATTTTTTGTTAAAATGTACGGTTTTTGAGTAATTTAGGTCTGGCATTTTCAAACAGCCGCCATTTTAAAGCGCATGATTTGATATAATCGTTTATTTTTATTAAGATAGATCGTTGTTAGTTTAAACTACATGCCAAGTTTGAACTCAATCGATTAAACCGTTCTCTAGATATTAATTATTTAGTAAAAAAAACAAAATGGCGGATATATGGAAAATGAAGCGTTTTTCGAAAAAATATTATTCTTAATTTTCCATTTATTTTGACCCATAGAACCGTTTCCCGAAGTTTTTAACACTAACTTTGTTCCACCCTGTATATACATTGTTTAAGATTCCCCATGCAACATATACACCATAAGAAACCCCATCCAATAAATACAGTACATTGTTTAAGAAACCCTATATACAATACATATATACATATTTAAGAAACCCCATGCAATATATACATTTACGAAACCACATGCAATAAATATATTTTTTTAAATTATTTCTTTAAGAATTTTAACTCATTGCTCACTCGATAGGTTTTGCACTCCATACTAAATAACATAGGTTCCATTTTTTTGCGATTTGTCCAATCTTGGGAACAATTAGGAAACAATATTTTGGGAAATTTTAGTAGAGTTGGGAGGAATTACTTGCACAGCTTAACGGGGATATTTGGAAATATCTTGCTCGGTACGTACAACAGGCTTGGCAACACAGATGGGAATTAATCCGCGAATTCAATTATTAACGTTGTTAATTTGTATTTGTTGTCATGTCTTTGCTCCCCCTCAATCATTTGTTAATATTTGTGTTGTTGTTGGCAATCTTTGATTAATGTTTATATTGTTGGTAGTCTTTGCCTAGTTTTCATACGTAATACATTTTTTTGAGTTGTCGCCTTATAGTATATAGTATTTTCTGAGAGTGTGTGTGTGGGTGTGCGTGTGTATTTATGTAATCATGCACGGATGTCAGGCTTAGGATAATTATTTCTTGTTGTTTTGTAATGTTTTGTTAGCGTTATGCATGTAAAACATAGAGCTAGAGGTGTTAAAGTAAGAAGGTTTAATAGTCTTCCAACCGACGGTAAAAACCATTGTCTAATAAGCCTGCAAAAAGAAATGATTGTAACCTTAGTTGTACAATAAACCTTTATTATTATTATTATTATTAGACTCCATACTGTCAGCTATTTGGACTTTTTTTTTGAGGCGAAAAACCTGAGCGGTTATCATTGTCTATATATTTGGACTTTTCCGACACTCAACATATGGCTGTAGCACCCTTTCGTCAGTCGATAAATGCCATTTTGATTTATCCAAATCGGTTTATTAGTTGAGAATGTAGAAGGGAACACATGAAACCACACATAACGTTAGCGACAGTCTCATACCTATCTCACTTCGATTTAGTTAAAAAGAAGAAAACTTTTAAACCTATAATAATCAAAGTAAAAAGAAAATCAAGAATAAAAATTGATTTATGCAGATATCAGGTATTTTGTTTCTTTTACAAAATAATTCATATCTAGAGAACGGTTTGACCGATTGAGTTCTAACCTGGTATGAAGTTTGACCTATCAATGAGCTACTTTAAGAAAAATAAGTGATTAGGTCCAATATTGCTTTTCAAAATGGCAGCTGTAAAACATTTCAAATCTGAATTATTAAAAAAAAACGTACGTTTCAAACGAAAAATTTCTAGATACTTTTTTTGTTGCCCTTTCAGTTCCCTATCGGATGGTGTAACTTTAAAAACAATCGGATGAAGGGTAATGGTTGGTTTGTTCAACCCGGCAACCTGTACAAACACAGTAACAATGTGGTGGGTACATATGCTGATAATATCCAAAACGTAACTATTATCCTTCATCCGATTGTTTTGAAAAACCCTCCATCCGATAGGGTTAGAGAAAAGGTGTTTTGACATTTTTTGTTAAATGTACGGTTTTTGGGTAATTAAGGTTTGATATTTTCAAACAGCAGCCATTTTGAAACGCATGATTGGATATAATCGTTTATTTTTCGTAAAATATATCGTTGTTAGGTTAAACTGTGTGAGAATTTAACTCGATCGGTGTAACCGTTCTCTAGATAAGAATTATTTTGTAAAATAAACAAAATGGCCGATATCTGGAAAACGAAACTTTTTGGAAATTTTTTATTCTTTATTGTCTCTTTATTTTGATCCATGTAACAGTTTACCGAAGTTTGGCACTTTACTTACGGGGCACCCTGTATAAGGCATTTCTAATCACCAAGTTAGAAGACAGTGGGCGAGCCTCAAACTTAGTTTCGCTATAACGGGGCTCAGCTCGGATTATGAAACCTATTTTACAGCAGGAAGAATTACAGTAAATAATATAAATGTATTTAAAACTTTGCAAAAAGACTGATCAACACGACTTCCAGAGTCAAAGCTCCAGTTTTCCTAGCAAGAGGAGAAACATTTTTGTCCTCTTCTTTTTATTTCGAGTCTATCAGTATACTCATTATATTGTCATTACCGTCCACCTTTCTATTCCTCTTTCTCTATATATCTTTCATTTTATCCGTCATTCTATATACCTCACACCTGTTCTTCGACCTTCCGGCTGTCCCCCTCCCTTCTCCCCTCGCCTTCTCTTCTATAGCCTCTTTTTGTTATCGCTGCTTCTAAGACAGAACAATGGGCTAAACACACACGCAAACAACACATACGGACACATTCTCACTCTCCCACTGTCTTTTCAGCCGCTCGTCTCTATTTTTGTTTTAATAGGATTTTAAATTCACTTCCTATCATAACGATAAAAGTCGCTTCGGTCGAAATAAATTATTAAGTTATCCGTCCAACGTAAAAAGTAATCCTGTAAACTTCAAGAACTAAATCAAACCGGTACGTAAACTATAGGTTGTCGTATATTGAAGTAGGCCGACTATAACACACGTTTATTTAATATGAAAAGGTACATCTTATACGTGTAACATTTTTGTTAGCATTTTAAAACGACAAAACATTTTCTTAATTAAAGCGCAGTAAAAGGTCGTTCGAAAAATATTGTTTGAGAATTTCCTTCTTCCTTTTGTGGTTTTTGAGACTTAAATTATTTAATGTAAGTATTAAGTTTATAAATAACTTCTATTTGTCCGTCTAGGGATCCACTTACTGGTATTTATACTACCGCATACACGCTATACAATATATATTATACAGGGTGGTTATAAAGTCACTCCCGCCCCCCCCCGTTTAACTTTTGTTTTTGTTAAAAGAAACAAATATCCTTTGGGGAACGATACCAACTTAAAACAAAGTGTCTTTTGAAGCAATCGGAAATTTTGAGTGTCCCCTAAAAATGGGGGATTTTGGGGGCAACTCAAAATTTTTAAATGGGAAGTATGGTCTTTAAAGGTCTATTTAAGACTAGGAAAATTACATAAATAAAATAAAAATCGGACCACCCAAAACAAAATGGCGACCCTAAACGTCTTGAAATAAATCGGCATAAAAGTTGCTAATATTTCGAAAAGAAAGAGTTTTTAGAAAAATTTCAAGAGACGAAAAATTTGTATTTCAAATTGCTTGACCTAAAATATTGCTCCCAAATCGATTTCGTAGATTTTATTTTTTACAAAATTTTCTAAGATGGAGAAGTTGCCCCCAAAATCCCCCATTTTTAGGGGACACTCAAAATTTCCGATTGCTTCAAAAGGTACTTTGGGTTAATTTAGTATCGTTCCCCAAAGGATATTTGTTTGTTTTAACAAACACAAAATTTAAAGGGTGGGGGGGGAGTGACTTTATAACCACCCTGTATATATATTGTTTAGCATGTATGCGGTAGTAAGTATTTCTATCCCTAGACGGACAAATAGAAGTTATTTATAAACTCAATACTTACATTAAATAATTAAAGTCTCAAAAACCACAAAAGGAAAGAAAGAAATTCTCAAACAATATTTTCGGAACGACCTTTTACTGCGCTTTAATTAAGAAAATGTATTGTCGTTTTAAAATGCTAACAAAAATGTTACACGTATAAGATGTACTTTTTCATATTACCGAAACGTGTGTAGTAGGCCTGCTTCAATATACGACAACCTATAGTTTACGTAAGTTTTTTTTAACTAGGCAGTGTTTGTAAATAAAATTGCAATGCTACATTGAATAATAATTGCAAATTTAAAAACAAAATGGGAACACTGCATAAAATGTGACATTAATGAATAACTTAAATCGGACTCGAAGTAAAATATGACTTCGGTAAATGTGTTTTAGATCTATTCTTCTGGGCGGTTTGCGTATTTTACGTTGCATTAGATCCTTTTAGAAAATGTTTTGTAAACATTGTTCGTTCGATAAGTTTATTGGCTAGAAATATTTAAAAATCTGAAGAAGTATAAAGCCTATTTTTCCATTAATGTCCTCACGTTTCCGTGTAAATATCCCCCCCTCCCTCCCTTAATGACCACAAGTTTCTGTGTAAATATTTACCCCCATTAATGCAAACAAGTTTCTGTGTAAATATTTGCCGCCATTAATGCCCACAAGTTTCTGTGTGAATATATACCCCCCCATTAATGCCCACAAGTTTCTGTGTAAATATTTACCCCCAATAATGCTCACAAGTTGAGGCGTGAACATAAAATATCGTTTGTTAAGCTAATTTTTAATTATTCATATTTTATCCCAATTTTAAAGTTAAAAAGCAAAATTTGAAGACATTGTCGTTAAATTCTCACATTCACACCACATGGGCTCACAAACATTCTCCAATAATAGTTAATTCGACCTTTAAACAGATTTATGTGCTTTCAAAGATCAGGAAAATGAATGTACATTTCCTTACTAAGAAAAACATCTATTTACAAAAAAGAAAAATGAACCTATTTATAAAGTCATACGAGAAATTAAAAAACAATCAGGTAGGCCTCAGTTTAACGTTTAATATTGTATTCTTATAAAACCAAATCGATTTTATATAATCTTTTGCTTTTGAATTGCTGATATGTAGGCCTATATATATAAATAATTACCTCATTTAGTAATCGGAATTGCTCCTATCTGACTACTAAATAAGGTAATTATTTATAGGTATATTAAAGTTTAAATTTATATTACTCAAAGGTACCTATAGAATATTTTAGACGAGACTCTCAGTAAACTGTATAGAATTCGTTGTTGGACCGAAATCCACTTTATCGAAGCAATAATGAATAGCCTACTTATTCTATTCGTACATCGTACATCGGCAATTCAGACAAGATTTAATCGGAGGCGAACTTGTTAGGAATTGTGCAATAGCAATGACAATAACAATAACAATGGAAGTCCTAAATGAAGTTGTAATTCCTTGTAACTCGCCTCGCACTCACACTCGCGCTCACAAACACACACACTAACACATTCACCTTCACCAAGCGGTAAAAGCACTGACTCGAGACGAAGGCAAGTGCGCCTGCGCTACCGGAAGTAGGAAGGGCACTAAAACGGAAACACGCAATCCTATCAATCTTCAGCAGTGAAACAAGAAGAACTAAAGATGAAGATAACAAGGAGAATTAATAATCGGACAATAGAATAGGGGCCAATGCAAGTGCGTGATGTTTGACAACGGCGTGGGAATGTGGGAAGCTAGGTTCTGAGGTCTGACTGGGGCCAGAGCCTACAGTTGGGAAAAAACCTGAGACAATAACGGCTCGACTCGACTCTTCTGACGATCACTTGTTACAAATTCACTTGTCGATAAATAATTAATTTTAATGTCAGTAAATTTACAGCAGGCTTCTACCTTTTTAAGTAAATCTAATTAATGCTTATGTATACCTAAGTTAATTTACTTCAGACTAATGCATACTTAGGTAAAAAATACTTGTGGCCTTGAATACGTTAGTGTAAATCTACTGTGGCTTATAAATTCTTGGATAGATTTACTGCAGCCTTCTGCATTCTTTAGTAAATTTACTTAACGCTTAGGTATACGTAAGTTAATTTACTTCAGACTAATGCATATTTAAGTAAAAATACTGTTGGCCTTGAATACGTTAGTGTAAGTCTACTGTGGCTTATACATTCTTTGCCAAATTGAATGCAGGCTTCTACATTTTTAAGTAAATCTTCTTAATGCTTAAGTATACCTAAGTTAATTTACTTCAGACTAATGCATATTTAGGTAAAAAATACTGCTGGCCTTGAATACGTTAGTGTAAATCTACTGTGGCTTATACATTCTTGGACAAATTTACTGCAGGCTTCTGCATTCTTAAGTAAATTTACTTAATGCT
>JAGFPH010000477.1:96947-111199 GCA_018207615.1 Philaenus spumarius
CCCTGGGGAAAAAGATTTCCTGGCTAATACGGAATATACTGGAAAATTTTGCCAATACTGGGGTTGGCGTGTGAAGCACGCATTGCACTATGCATTGAAAATACTCCCAATACGGGGGTTGGCGTGCAAAGCACGCAATGCACCGTGCGTCGGCTGCTTCTCATAGTGTTGTGTCAGGCTCATATGTGCGTCCTTAGCAGTGAACGTGTTAAAGCATTAGCCGCGTGTTACGGAATTTCGCTCCACTCGTGGTGAGAAGAAAGGAGGTCGTTAAAGAACGCAAATCGAAACTACGATTTTTTTTACCAGTGTTTATATTTTACTTTACAAATACATTCGTAAAAAAAACAAAAAACATTTCGAACAGACGAAAGTGACTGTCCCTTAGCGGATTCGTGAGAACGCTCCTTGCTACGTTTTATCGCGAAATAGTAGAAGTTATTTCATATCGATTGTCAGCTCGAATGGATCGCGCTCGAATCTAAAGAACGTTTCTATCTGGATCTCTTGTGAAGTTCCACCGGCAAATTCCTGTAGAGACTACAGCAGCCACAGCCAGTTGACTTGCAGCATTCTTATTCTCGTTTTTACCTTCTCATTCCCATTACTCACTCCGGGGAAATGCAGCGCTGCAATTGCCTATCGGACTGAAAAGATAGCAAAGGATTGACAAAAACCATCGGTCTATCCTCTCCCTCTCCTTTCTCTTCCTCGACGTCGCAAAGTGTCGGTCGGCTTCTAGACCGAACCGTCTAAAGGCTCTGCTGCGGCAAAACAAAGTAAACAAACGCCGTTCGTCGCTGTATCACGGTACATTCCATTCCACAATATTGTTAAACACTTGATAACAGAAGCAAGTTTGTAAAAAAAAGGGAACCAGCTTCTGCCGCGTGTAGGCCCAGAGGCGTAACTACAAACTTGGGTGACCTGGGGATAGATAATTTTTGGGGCCCCCACGGGGGTCTGGGGGAAAATTAACCCTCAAAAACGTGTTTTAATGCATTCCATAGGTCAAATTTACCACATTTGTAGTATCTATGTGTTTTATTTTGCACATGATACTGAATTGAAAATATTATATTGAAACAATGAACGATTTGCAACATTATTTACCTTCTATCTCGATCTACCTCTGTAACCTGTGTCATTCAGGCTACTACATAACTACACTCATAACTTAGGCTATATGAACTGGTCTTAACAAACAACTTTACATTTATTTTTTCCCATGATTAGTTTCAAGTAACTTAAATTAGTTTAAACTTTTGGTATTAAAATACGTAAAGGAAAGAAAGGTTTAAAGTTTGTTTTGATAATTACTGTAAAAGAAAATAATACAAGTGAGTGTGGGACATGATTTGAAATTATCACACAAGTTCAAAACGAAAGCAAATGTATTGTTACAAGCGAAACAATAAGTTACATTACTATATTCAAAACTGGGATCTTGTTCATCCATTAAAATTAATTTTTTCTGACTTTGCTGGGGAAAATTCACCACGCCGAAATGTCACCAGGAAATTGTTTCACGAAGTTGGCGGCTTCCGTTTGAACGTAATTTTCGCTTGATTTTAAAATAAATTCAGGTTGAACAGTTTCGTACGTGTTCAAAAACTGACTTCATTCCTTGAAATCGTGCGTCTAGTTGGCCACATAACGTGTCTATCATGGGACAAAAGACGGTCACTCTTGCTGCCTTTCATCCTCGCTCAGTTCATCAAAGCGCTTCTTTGTTTTAGCGGTTCATTTTTGGGCAAAACCGAGCTCTGTACCCCAACGCACACACATATTTGAAGTTTCTTCGCTAGGTTGCGCTGTGAAATTCTGAATATTTTCTAAAAGGGTCTAGGGGCCCCCTGGCTTCAAAGAACTTTGTGTAAAGTAAATGTTTTATTAAACACATTAAAAATTCATATTATATAACAATTAAGTCGTTTTGGGTAGTTTTCTCAGCAAATGAGGTCCAAAACACACTTTTTTACATTCCGCCCATAGAAATCCAAGTAGAGCCGTAGGGCCGGAGCCCCCAACAGCACTGCCCCGGCGGTAGTTACGGCGTTGTGCAGGCCTACTTTCACTCGAAACTGTGAATGAGAAGCCTGAAGTAACTAAACTAGGTGGGTATGTTTAAGGTCCACAACACTGACGTACTACAGGTATAGTACTACTATACCTAATTAATTGCTGCAGGTAATTAATACAACAGGAAGAAAGTGCGTGTAGCGTCTGTTCTCGAGGAATCATTTTACTTTGGCGGATAAACCAAAAGTGTTTCCTAAAACTAATGGAGCACTACATTTATCTTCATCACAGTCTCGTAAACATACAGAAATTTTGTACACTTAGGGAAACAAAATGTTGTACTCAGGGAAACAAAATGTTGTACTCAGGGAAACAAAATGTTGAACTTAGGGAAAAACAATGTTGTACTCAGGGAAACAAAATGTTCTACTCAGGAAAACAAAATGTTGTACTTAGGGAAACAAAATGTTGTACTCAGGGAAACAAAATGTTGTACTCAGGGAAACAAAATGTTGTACTCAGGGAAACAAAATGTGACTCGTGAGAAATATTATTTCTAAAGGTAAAAATAAAAACACAGAACACAATTCTCACATATATACGTTTATCGGTCAAACGCGTTTCAACGTCAAAGTCGTCATCTTCAGTTACACATGAGCTACAACTAAATTATAACTAAGGAGACAGGTTATACTTTAAAAATTAAGAGTAATGAGAATGATAGACATAAGGCAATAGGTTACTTTAGGTTGTTATTCTCAACTCCACTGGTTGTTTGTAAACTAAGACCACGCCTACGCTGTGAGAGGGTATAAATATGTTGCATAGAACCTTGTCTCCTTAGTTATAATTTAGTTGTAACTCATGTGTCACTGAAGATGACGACTTTGTCGTTGAAACGCGTTTTACCAATAAACGTATTTTTGTGAAAATCGTGTTCTGTATTTTTATTTTTACTTTTAGAAAAATGTTGTAGGGCCTACTTAGGGAAACAAAATGTTGTACCTTGGCGTATTTCTACAAAAATATTTCTTTATATGCAGGGGTGGTAGTTCAGATGCCTGTGCTGCGTTCATGAACTGGTGTGTGGCCTATCACAGTTTCGAATCCGTTTTTTTCCGTTGTGTTTTTCCAATTTCATTCTTTCGTTAGTCCTACGGGCGCAGTATGTAGGCTACATTAAAATAGGCATTAGTGAGTTTGCAAAAGTTTAAACGGACGATATATATATTTTTTGCGAGCTTCTCGGTTCAAACCATATTGACTGAATTCCGTTGAAATATGATAAAAAAATTGATGACTAGTAAATGTGGGGGAAATATGGAGCAACACTAAATTAAATAACTATAGTTTCGTCCGACTAAATCATAAATAGTGTTGCCTTTATTAGATGCTGTAGAAATGTGATCGATAGTGTCTTTCACGTGCAACTATAACTTTTAGTTTTAATTATTATTATTTCCACATCTCTTGGTTAGTATTGTACGGAAATAGTTTGCAACGAAGTGGTTAAATGCATGGGCGCCTATATGATATTTTCTAGGGGGTGGGGGGGCTAGACCGGTTTATGGGGCTTAACACGTTCACTGCTAAGGACGCACATGTGAGCTTGACACTGAACACTATGAGAAGTGGCCGACGCACAGTGCATTGCGTGCTTCGCACGCCAACCCCCGTCCTGGGAGAATTTTTGAATATACAGAGCATTGCGTGCTTC
The DNA here is from genome assembly GCA_018207615.1 of Philaenus spumarius. Classification (NCBI taxonomy): domain Eukaryota; kingdom Metazoa; phylum Arthropoda; class Insecta; order Hemiptera; family Aphrophoridae; genus Philaenus; species Philaenus spumarius. The sequence continues at coordinate 100,687 of JAGFPH010000477.1, forward strand.
GCACGCCAATTTTAAGCCTATATGCTGTGGATGCACATGTGCTGTGGACGTACATGTGCGTCCGCTTTAAAATATTTCGTGATTATTACGTAGAAAGGTTCAAAAATTAAAATTAAAGTAATTTCTACTCATTTAGACTATAAATATAAAAAACAAAAGGTCAGCTCCTAGCATAGGAAATACGAAATTTGCGTAGCAGTGAACGTGTTAAGGAGTACACTCCCCTCCTTCGGCAAAAGGAGTCTAGGGATATTTTTTGACCTCCCCAAGAAAGCTTTTAAAATTTGGGAAGCCAATTTGGCTCTTCAGGTGAAATATTAACCCACTCAGCATTGAAATTGTACCTTTACACAGTCAGTGAATACACAAAGACCTATAACACACCTAGAGGCCGCACCAAGTAGTGACCCAGCAGCTCAAGCTTAAACTCTTGTAAAAAAATCAAATAAGTACGTGTAAAATCAAACGTCACTTAACATTTCATACATATTTTAGTGCTAATCTCTTTAAAGAAAAATACCTGACTATAATTAATAATATACATATTTTCTTCGTGGCCTCCTCTGCCCATAGGTATGGGCGCCCATGGTTACGTGTGATATTTTGTGGAACGTATTTGAATAGTGTTTTTACGATTTCTAGACAAATTTAAGGTTCCGAACGTGACGCTCAAACCGTAGTTCGACATTTAACTCTCTCGGTCGTCCGTTCGGTTCGAATTTCGTTGTAAACGGTTTCCAATACGCTCTCACGAGACGAATTGTTTAGGTCGAGCTTGAAAATGGAAGAAGTAGAGTCGGCGGCCGCTGAAACCGAATGACCCGGCGAGCGAAGAAACGAAGAATGTGACGATGACAATGGCGAGCAAAGAGCGTGACGCGGCCATATTGGAAGGCAGCACCAGTCCGTCATTTGTCACCCGTATGCTTCTCGCACAGTGTAACGGATAAACCCATTTATAATCGTTTACACCGCCGGTACACCCAGCTACGTTCGCTGCTTACGAGTAGCGAGTCTTTATTTCAAACTTAAGGTTCGAAAGACGGAGCACAAAGCGCGGACGTTTCTGTCGCCTCACGGATAAATTCGATCGCCATATTTGGGATCTCCGTATTAAGTCCTCTCCGATATTTCTAACCCATCATCGCGAAGTCATCTTCGGCGATGATTTGCACGATGATAAGGTGCGATTCTCGTTCCGTGTGCTGTCATCTTGCTGCGTATTGTTATTGAATATTGCTTGACACTTGAACTCAGCTTTCCTTTGTGATGTCGAACGTGACTGGACACCACTAGCTCCCTCGAAGCGGTACGACCAATAGGCTTAGACTTAGGGATGATGCGAGTATAAATAAGAAGGGTTGTGCCAACGTTGTTCCGATAGTGTACTAACGGAATCTAGGTTTGAAATTCGCGATTCTTATTCGACATTCTTCCATGAAATTATTTCGATTCACCAGTAAGACTCTTCTTCAATTAACCAGCAAGGGAAATATTAAACTCACTCGCCGAATAAACGCTACACTAACAAGTCACTAAAGTGCTTTTTCAACGTTTTATAATTTGTATTTTCTTAATAGACCCTGGAAGCCAGTTGAATAGAGTTATCACAGCTGGAGCAGGTAGTTTTCTGAGCAGGTTTAATAAACGTTTTACTTAAATAACATATTTACTCGTCGAAATAAGCGTGACAGTGAAAACAAGAATGTGTTCCCAATGCCGTAGCCGGGGGGTGGGGGTGGGGGTGGGGAATCAACCCCCACCGAAATCCCGTAGTAAAAATTTGTACTAGGTAAAGTACATGTGAAATTATAAAATAGACAACACGACAGAGGAGTCAGCAACATATCTTACATCATTGTGCATTTCATGAATACTGATATTTAGATTTACTAGATTAAACTACAACGTACACTACACATGGATGCAGTAGGTTACATGACTTACTCCCTTGTGAGCTTGATCTGATCTATTAAATAAGAAAACCATAAAGGTTCCAAATTTTAAAAATAAGCATGGGAATTGTTGTTTAACACGTTCACTGCTACCCAAATTTCGTGTTTCCTCTGCTAGGAGCTCACCTTCTATTTTTTATAATTATAGCCTAAATGAGTAGAAACTACTTTATGTTTTATTTTTGAACCTTATATTTTAAATAGTAATATTTTAAAGCGGACGCAAATGTGCGTCCATAGCATATAGGTTTAAAATGGGCGTGCGAAGCACGCAATACTCTGTGTATTAAAAATACTCAAAATACGGGGATTGGCGTGCGAAGCACGCAATGCTATGTGTATTGAAAATTCTCCCAATACGGGGGTTGGCGTGCGTAGCACGCAATGCACTGTGTATTGAAAATACTGCGAATACAGAGGTTGGCGTGCGAAGCACTCAATGCACTGTGTATTGAAAAATCTCCCAATACGGGGGTTAACATGTGAAGCACGCAATGCACTGTATATTGGAAGTACTTCCAATATGGGGGTTGGCGTGTGAAGCACGCAATGCACTGTATATTGAAAATATTCCCAATATGGGGTTAGCGTCCGAAGCACGCATTGCACTTTGCGTCGGCCGCTTCTCATAGTGTTCAGTGTCAAGCTCACATGTGCGTCCTTAGCAGTGAACGTGAAAAGGGTTTAAATTTAAATCCCCGGTCCTAACCTGACCCCCCCCCCGAAAGTTTTTCTGGCTACGGCCTTGAGTAGTGATCTAGGATAAAGCAAATAAAGCACCCAGAACAAAGCCCGACTGTCGATGCGCTATTTTGATAGCATAGAAGCGGTAAATATAAAAATGCTCTCAGTCATTTGGAATGAAATATAATTTCCTTTTTACCTTCTATCATTTTAAATTCTATGCTCCTGAAAAAAAAATACTTGAACATTAAGAAATATACTTATTAAATTACATGCTGCCTAGGATAATAGAAAAACCTCATTTTACCATAAAGTTTAAAAAAAAATAATCTTGCCAATCGAGATAAGCGTCGGATAATATTATATAATTGTTGTTTGAACTTGCAATTGGTTTTTTTTTTTACAAGAAAACGTTGATTCATTTATGATCGTCTCATTGTTTCATCTCATGAAAGCTGCCCCGATTCCCAAATATTTTAGCCTCAATGAGTAGAAATTACTTTATTTTTAATTTTCGAACCTTTCTACTTAATAATCACTAATATTTTAAAGCGGACGCACATAGGCTTAAAATTGATAATACCTCCGATACGGGGGTTGGTGTGTATGAAGCACGCAATGCATAGTGTATTGAAAATACTCCCAATACAATACGGGGGTTGGCGTGCAAATGCACTGTGCGTCGGCCGCTTCTCATAGTGTTCAGTGTCAAGCTCACATGTGCGTCCTTAGCAGGGAACGTGTTAAAAGGGTTTGAATTCAAATACCCGGTCCTGACCTGACCCCCCCTCCCCCGAAAAGTTTTTCTGGCTACCCTCCTCAAAGTGGGTCAGTACAGTAGGCCTGTTCTGTTTACTAGAAACACTATGTTTAGCTTAAGCTTGGGTAAAAATGTGTTTTTACCAATTTCTCTTTTCGCGTAGTCGTAAAGTCATTTTGGTCTGAGGTAAACAAGTTTTTAAAAACTACCGGCCTTCCTAATTTCTGTTTTGATGATAATGGTTGTACTTCGGTCAATTTAAACTTCGGTCATGCAGCCTTTGTTTGAAACACTGTTGGAACATTTTTTCTCGTAATTTATGTTTTGGGGTTTTTTTTACCGGAACAAGCTGACAAAATACCGAAACGGTGATTACGACGTAATCAAGTTCTAATACAATTTTTAACAACGATTGTTTGACAACTTATATAAATGTATGTAGTATTGCGTAGGCGTATTACAAACCGTTCTTCATTTCTAATACACCTGGATCATTATTATAATCTATTTGACTTTATCGGCGTTGATCGTAGTAAAAATGAAAACAAAATAGGTTGAGCCGATTTCGAGATCATCAACCGTCAAGGTTTCATTTTCACTTTTGACCGGTAACTCGTGACATGAATACACACGAAGACGCACAAACACACACGAAGACGCACCAACACAAACACACACTCGCACACGTGATGAAAACGAGTCGAGGATTTGTTTTTATACTCGCGGATGTGTAAAGAAGGTAGTGCATGTTAGCGCGTGTTTTTTTTACTTTTTAATCACGGCAACAGCTTAAGACGAACAAAAGAAAGGAGCGACTCGTCGCACGATTAATCGATATCCTAAGAGAGCTGTAAAGAATCGGAAAAACAGATGGATCTATTTGTATTCATAGCGGGTCGCTGTGAGCCGCTGCTCGCTTGACTTTCAAACGTTGATAAATTTGTCAGGAGTAAGAAATTATTTTGTCAGATAGAGAGTTCTGATTGCGGAAAGAGAGAAACAAGATATACGCGTATCGAGAAGGAGAGAGAAGGAAAGAGGGGGAAGAGTGACTGAGTGAGACCGAAAGACAGGTCCGCGATTCCTAGTCTGAATACAAATACGAGTTGTAAAACAAGACTTGTTTTATTTTGCTCTTCTTCGATAGGGCTAACTGTAATTGATCATTTGCGAATAAAAGACAGCGAGTAAAATTTAATACTTTCGAAGTGTTTATTGTGATGGGCGAGATAAATTTCTTTTCTTCGCGGATGATGATTTATATTACAAAATTGAATTCACTCGATCGATTTACTAGAATACGCGTTTGATTTACAATTTCTCGAATTAATGTTGTTTTAACCGTATCAATGTTTCGCGCACGGTACGGTAGACTTTCTACACGTATACATCGGCAAGTAAATATACGACTGTAAGCATACATTGTTAAATAATATGCAAAGATAAATATTTTAATATCTATTCATAAATGACAAAAATAATAAGATTTAACGAGTCGGGAGTTGGTTAATTAATTTAATCGTACAATACATCGACAAACGCAACTTTAATTGTACATCAAAATATGTCAAACGCGCCTCAGTGTACTGATTTTAACGTGTTTTCTTATTTCTGATTTCAGGTTAAAATTTGGTTCCAAAATCGGCGGAGCAAATACAAGAAGATGATGAAAGCGGCGCAGCAACAAGTGTCCACACCTAGCGGGAATAACAACACCAGCGGGAGCGGCGGCCCGACGCATGGCATGCTGGGCAGCGGGGCTCCGCACACACCAGGAGCGGTTCCAGGAGGGAACAGCCCTCAACCTCCCGGCGGAATTTTGAGGGGTAAATATAGAGTTTCCACAATAAATCTTTTAAATTTGCATTTGCCCTGTGCTCGTTCCGTTTCATAATATCCTGCGTTTTCCCCATAGTCACAGTTAATATTCTTTTGTCTACGTAATATATCTTTCATAATCAACGCTTATTTGATATATTTGCCCTGCTTATTTGGTATCTTTTGCTAATGTTTGATCTTTTCCTGATTAAAAAGTCTATTCGCTTACTACACTATCGAAATTCGGTAGACTACCCTATTTTACTACAGTAGAGTCCCGCTATTTCGAACCCCGCTATCCCGAAAATCCGCCTATTCCGAATAGAGTTCAGAAAAAATACCGATTTTTTAAACATAAAATCAGGAGAAATTAAAAAGACGTTCGTGGAAAAACGTACATTTATTGCTATACAAATAAGTTAAATAGATTCATAGCCTACGTGGAGCCTAAGCTTGATGAAAACGCCTGAAACCAAATTGGAATGAAGCTGGTTTTGTTTCCTTCCCGTTTTCCATCCTTTTTGCGGAAAGGAAGCTGAAGGAACTGAAGAACCTTCCGGTGAAAAGGATACCGGGTATTTCAGAAAGAAGGAAAGATTTGATACAACAGCTAGGCAGTAGTAGTGTTGTTGACACCTGCCAGTTGCTTTTATCCGTTTTCTCCTTCGTTTTCTTTATCTGGAAGGATTTTTTTCTCGATCTTTTTTCAAGATAATGTGTCTGTTGAATAAAAAATAAGCAAAAGCTATAACTTAAACATATGACAGATTTTAAGCTTTGGCTAAAATTTTTCAGCTTTTGATAACGAGCCTTAGCTAAAGGTTATTCACCTCACTTTAACCAAGTGCTAAGACTAAAAGCTTTAACCTAATAGTAAAAGCTAAAGCTAAGACTAAATGCTAAAAGCTTTTGCTTATTTTTTATTCAACAGACACATTGCGTTACTAACGGACAGACTGCGGGATAAAAAATGGAATCGCAACGAAACGGAAGGAAATAACCCCGTACGATGTAAACCTACACTAGAGCGAGGTCCAAGAGCATTTGCCGAGTCTACGTGTGATATGAGTTCAGTTTGAGCGTTCGCCTCCTCCTCGCTTTCCTCCGAGCCGATCTGTATAGAACTGACACTAGCAGATGTCCCGCACTTAATTTACGCCTTAACAAGTCAATACCTTGATATTATTCATGAAATCCGCCTATTCCGAATTCCCGCTAAACCGAACAGTGTTCGGTCCCAATTAGTTCGGAATAGAGGGACTCTACTGTATTAGTGGAATTCACGGATGGGTTATATAGCAGGTAATTGAATTCATTCTAAAAAAATTACGCTTCTATTTTGATTATGTAGTATTACAGTACTATTATTATTTCCGTTTATTTATTTTTATCATATATTTTTCCTACAGTATTTACAAATTAATCATCTACTGTTTCTTTCGCAACATACTTTAAAAATGTATATTTATTTTCCGCTTGAATTTATTTGCTAATTACGAATGGCGAATTTTGTTGTTACCAATTATTCAGGCATTTGCCATCATATAAGTTCTTAAAAACCATGCAGACGTACAGATACCGGCGCGAATGCTGCCACTCGAGCAATCCGCTACTAACCTGACTAAGAACATCAGTACCATGTACACCTCTGTTTAACGCGTTCACTGCTAAGGACGCTCATGTGAGCTTGACACTGAACACTATGAGAAGCGGCAGACGCACAGTGCGTTGCTGGCTTCGCACGCCAACTCCCCATACCGGGAGTATTTTCAATACACATTGCATTGCGTGCTCCGCACGCCAACCACCGTAGTGGGGGTATTTTCAATTCACAGTACACTGCGTGCTTCGCATGCCGACCCCGTATTGGGGGAATTTTTAATAGACAGACCATTGCGTGCTACGCACGCCAACTTTAAGCCTATGTGCGTCCGCTCTAAAATATTAGCGATTATTACGTCGAAATGTTCAAAAATACAAAAATAAAGTAATTTCTACTCATTTAGGCTATAAATATAAAAAATTAAAATATGAGCTCCTAGCATAGGAAATACGAAATTTGCGTAGCAGTGAACGTGTTAAGGGCGATGTAAACATCCACTAGTTCGTTTGAAGGATGAGTCACATTAGAAAGCGGTGTGGGAAATTTTTTTTTCTCCACTTACGCCCTTTCCCCACACCCCCAGCCCATCGCGCCAGAGCGAGGCCAAGGGCAAGGATACACGCCGATATCTGTATTCGGGATGATGGTCAAATCCTGTTATCAAGTGACTAACACATTCTGTGATACAACTCATTTAGTTATCAAGCGTTTGAGTGATGTGTTTGTTTCTTGTGAGAGTGCGCCCTTAGCAGAATTTATAGTTTTTTAAGTGAAGTGTTCTATCTTAGTATTCTTATAGTGTTTACTCATTTGGTAACGAGTGTTTGTCAATCCTCTCAAAACTCGGTGGTGAATTTTCTAGTCTGGGTTTGTTCACCTAGTTTACATGTTCATATCATAAATTAGATTTCCGCCTATTTTTCTTTCCGTCCATTGCTCGCACTCTTCATACCTACTTTTTATCAATAATTCGCATTCACTATGAGCTGATGTTTAATGTTGTTTGTTTCTGTTCGTGTACAGGTAACGGTTCCTCGAGCATTCACTATCTGATGATGTTTAATGTTGTTTGTTTCTAATTAAATTACCCGGGTTCAACTCCCGGTCTTGGTCTATGTTTTTTCACTTGTAATTTAATTAAATATCCCTTGCTGAAGAAGTGTGTAAGCGGAAAAAATAAAAATAAAATAATAATAATGTTTGTTTCTGTTCGTGTACAGGTAACGGTTCCTCGAGCATTCACTATCAGCCGATGTTTAATGTTGTTTGTTCGTGTACAGGTAACGGTTCTTCGAGCATTCACTATCTGCTGATGTTTAATGTTGTTTGTTTCTGTTCGTGTACAGGTAACGGTTCCTCGAGCATTCACTATCTGCTGATGTTTAATGTTGTTTGTTTCTGTTCGTGTACAGGTAACGGTTCTTCGAGCATTCACTATCTGCTGATGTTTAATGTTGTTTGTTTCTGTTCGTGTACAGGTAACGGTTCCTCGAGCATTCACTATCTGCTGATGTTTAATGTTGTTTGTTTCTGTTCGTGTACAGGTAACGGTTCCTCGAGCATTCACTATCTGCTGATGTTTAATGTTGTTTGTTTCTGTTCGTGTACAGGTAACGGTTCCTCGAGCGGCAGTCAGCCCAGCCCCAACGGCGGATACTTGCCCCACGGCGGAGGCCACGGTACACCGACTCCTAGTTCGACCCCTGTCAGTGATATGTCTCCTCACGGTGTTTCCGGTTCCCCGCCTCTGGTAGCTTGGGACATGAAGCCGAATATCGCCGCACCGACTCATCACCACCCTCACCACCATCCTGGGTACATGCCGCAGTACTCGTGGTATCAAGCGGATGCTAACCAAGGACTGCTCACGTGAGTGTACGATCGCACTTTTATTCAAATTAAACTTTAAGCTAGCCATCCTACGTCAAATACGTTCCCTCTCATCACCACACCACAACAATCAATCCGCCACAACGACAAGCTATGTAAGAAAACTTACCTGAGTGGTTTTTTTGTTATTCTGAAATAAATAGATACAAAATAATAATGCTATGCGACAAAAACAAAGACTTACAAAAATTAAATTATTAACATTTATTATTTTAGAATTTAGGAACAATGAAAACCCAAGATAACGACATACCTGTTTAGGATGTAAGTACACAATTATAATACACATTTAAGCTCGAAGCAAGAAAGGACAATGCAGCCTATTGAAAACAATATTATATAACAGAATCTATTATTATTTTCCTTTAGCAGTACTGTACTTCTAAAATAAAGTAGTAATTTTAAGTAGGGCTATATGAGAGCTAATAATAATAAAATATCTTTATTTTTGGGCGAACCATTGAGTCATCTCTTCCACTTAACCTCGAATTTCAAAATACAGAAATAAATAAAAATTCACATTACAAACAAAAATTAATAAACCAACAAAATCTATAAAATAATAATTACTTCTAAAACATAATGTACAAAACTGAGAGCTAATAATATACACATTTAGCTAAGTGAAAGAAAACTAAAAGTAGGCCTAAATTATGCTACACTATATACAGGGTGTTCCATAAGTAAAGTGCCAAACTTCTGGGAATGGTTCTATGGGTCAAAATAAGAAAAAAAGTTCATATAAACACACACCCGAAAACACTTCGTTTTTGTAGATATCCACCATTTTGTTGTTTGTACAAAATAATTCTTATCTAGAGAACGGTTTGACTGATTAAGTTCACACTTGGCACGAAGTTTAACCTAACGATCATGTATCTCAAGAAAAATTAGCGATTAAATCCAATCGTGAGTTTCAAAATGGCGGCTGTTTGAAATTTGCAAACCTAAATTACTCACAAACCACACATTTTAACAGAAATTTCGAAACTCAATTTCGAGACACCTTTTATATAGCCAGATTGTTTTGAAAGTTAAACCATCCGAAAGGGCTACAAAAAAGGTATCTAGACATTTTTTGTTGAAATGTACGTTTTTTTTAATAATTCGTGTTTGAAATGTTTAAACAGCTGCCATTTTGAAAAGCAATATTGGACCTAATCGCTTATTTTTCTTAAAGTAGACATTTTTTTTTTAATGTACGGTTTTTGAGTAATTTAGGTTTTAAATTTTCAAACAACCGCCATTTTGAAACTCGTGGTTGGATTCAATCGTTTATTTTTCTTGAGTTATACCATTGTTAGGTTAAACTTCATGCCAAGTTTGAACTCAATCAGTCAAACCGTTCTCTAGATAAGAGTTATTTTGTACAAAAAACAAAATGGCGGATACTAGAAAACGAAGCGTTTTCGGATCTGCGTTTTTATGAACTTTTTTCTTATTTTGACCCATAGAACAATTCCCCGAAGTTTGGCACTTTACTTATGGGACACCCTGAATAAACATATATATAGTCACTTACACTCACATACACATTCTTCAAGAACATGCCTCGAAACACCTAAAAGCCGCCCGAGCTCCGAGCTCCCGAAATTACCCAAAACTGTCGCAGAACCAACAACCCAAAGTTACACACATTATAAACGATTAATTGCCGAAAATGAGATCCGACAAGAATAAAGATGATTTGATTTATTTGTTAAGTCTGAGTATATAATGGAGGTAAAATATAAACACCACGAGATAATTCCTGCTCTAAGATAAATATTTGAATTTTTGTTTTTCATTAAGACTGTCCGAAGC
>JAGFPH010000477.1:127722-139103 GCA_018207615.1 Philaenus spumarius
ACAACATAAAGAAATATTAAAAATCAATGTTTTAAATTGTTAATAAATATTGAACAAAATGTTTTTCTTAGTTTTGGAAAAGCCATTTGCATGCATATTGGCCATAGCTTTAAAATGACATATCGTTCATAAGTATCCGATCAAAAATAAAGGAAAAATTTGGATTTTAATTTAACATTGGTCTTATGGAGTGGCCGCCACTACAGCAGACCCTTAAGGCTCGGCTCCCTACATTCAAAACGGAGAAGTTGGGTACCAATTTCAATGTTAAATAACCAAAACATACCTTCACTATTAAGCATATTTTTGTGTTTTATATTTTTGTGTTGTTTTTGTCAAAAAACGAAAGCTGTATTTTTTTCTTAAAGTAAAATAGATTTTGGATGTTGATTGCTAAGGTTTTTTGCAATATCTCTTTTTGCAACCGAGTAAAAAATTAATAAAGTTTACTATTTGTTACTATTTATATCATACGTTTATGAAAACAATAAAACCGTTTTTGAAAATGTATTCAGCAATCAACATCCGCCTATGACAGTACTTCGAAATGAAACCAAATTTTTAAATTTACTCCACGAATTAACGGAAACATTACTTATTCTGTAGCATTGCTCTTATGGGAATCAGATTCAATATGGCGGACAGGGTAGCGCCCCCTTAAGATGCACAAAGCGCAATTATAGTTTACTTCCTGTACCTAAAATTGAGATGTAATAATTCTTCCCTGCATTATAAAACAGTTTTTATTGCTGTCACAACCTAATAGTTTGAAAATACGATAACACAATTACTAAACAAATTCACTTCTGTACCGAAACCCCCACGGATATAGAAACACAAACATAGCAAAAATATATTTCAAAGTTTAGGCCTACTAATTGAAATTAGGAATGACAGCAAATTTATTTATACAGGGTGTAAAATAAGTCCTTATACACCTCGATATAATTTAAATGAATTGCTATACCAACGTAAAACCTCTAACATACCGATTATAACACTTTTTCAGGTGTTTAAGGGGGGGGGGGTTAAATGTTGCCCCCTTTTGAAAGGGGGGTATAAAAAAGGCAACTTAAATTTTTTAAATGGCAACCCCTATCTTGTGACATATCATTGGAAAGCCCTTTAAAACTCATGCATTTCTGCAGTAAGAAAATGAAAATCAGCTGATGCACTCGTTCGCTACGCTCACAAATGTTATTTTTTTAACTTTATATTATTTATAAGACTTAAGGAGTTATGAAAATCTGACTACAGTAAAGACCACGAAAGAATACCGTTGAGGGACGGGCTTGTGTACACCGAGACCTTGAACGCTCCAATCGCCTTAGTGCGACGTTGCCACGTTCTTCTCACGATTCTAACTGAACGCGGCTGACTCAACGAATTTACAGTTCTTTAAACTGTGCTCTCAAGCCTCGAGCGGTAAATACCAGGGTGTTCGAGACTAGTAGAAATGGCAACGCTGCGCGCCCATCCTATTGGCCGCCACGCAACGGTATTCTTTAGTGGTTTTTAATATAGGGACTGTTATTCCCCGTCAGGTGGAACCATAGAAAACCTATTTTCAAACTCCTAAAATCCCCCCGTCTCATGCTTAACACCCCCACTAAACAATTTGCAATGGACACATATGGCTTGTGATACATCAAATTGATGCAAAAACCATGGATTTCTGTGATAGGTTTTTCTAAGGTTCTCGTAAAAGATGGGACACCGTCCCGAGAACAGATTTTAGATGCCTCTGGTACGTCTTTCAAATAATACAAAATTATAACAGTAACTGAATAACATGCGTTAAGGGGATTGTCTACCGAAAAATAAAAAATATCTTTTCCTAAAAGTTCTTACTTTTTACGTTTTTATATGATAACTAGGCCTAGATGAAGAAGAAATATGAAATTTAAACATTTAAAAAAATGTATGTAAGTATATATAATACGTATTTTTAGAGAAAATGTAAGCGTTTTTTCAAATCGATATTCCTTGGGAAACATAAGTCCTATCTTGTTGTTCGTAGTCTCAAACTGTAGGTAATAACAAGGCTTAAAAACTCATGTGATATATTTATAACTATAGGCAAACTACAAATAAAATGATGCTCAAAATTTGTTATTAAATTTGAAAAAAATCAATTTTTTTATTTTATTTTATAAAACCAAAACTATGCTACTTATAACCACCAAATGACATGAAGATTTAGTTTGTACGTCTGGTATAAACCAACAAAAGTTTAATCCCTATTCTTTATCCGTTCTTTAAACTCAGTTAGATTTACGCAATGCAATTACATACTCATACAGCATTATTTTTGTAATACTAGTTCTAGGTAGTGGTAATTATAACATATAATAGGTATGTTTTGTGGGTTTTATATATGTGTATAAAAAATTACCAACACAATAAGTGCCAAAATCGTGCGTTCGCGTTACTGTACAGTCAGTCATACGAAAACGTATGTTATATACATATATAATGCATCAGAAATTAGTTCTAATATGTTTTTTGTGTTCATATAGGATTAAAGGTTTAAATAATGTGAAAAAAGAAAATTCGAAAAAAAGAAAAAATTTACTATTTTCAGTAGACAATCCCCCCTGAGTTTTATTTTCTTACCACATCGCAGGAATTAATGGTTTTTAAAGGGCTTTCAAATGATGTGTCACAAGATAGGGGTTGGCATTTAAAAATTAAAGTTGCCCCCTCTATCCCCCTTTCAAAAAGGGGCGACATCCCCCCCCCCGGGCTTAAACACCTGAAAAAGTGTTATAATAGGTTTGGTAGAAGGTTCAGCGTTTATATAGCAATCCATTTAAATTATATCGAGGTGTATCTGGACTTATTTTGCATTCTGTAGACTATATAAATCCAGGTAAAATCTAGCTACTGGCCAAAACATAATATAGGCTAAGCGTAGCATCTTACAGAAATTATTGTACTTAAGTTTTCATCTCGGAAATCGAAATTTTAAATTCCATGAAGTTAGTAAAACCAGTTATAACTGTAATAAGGCAACTTGAAACAGACCTTGATAAAAAGGGAAAACACTTTTGATTACAAATCCGCCGACCATCGTACAATATAAGCAGTGTAAGCCAGCCCCAAAGGTAAGGTAAGCCATCCAAATAAATCTCTTGAGGGTCTGCTGTAGTGGCGGCCATCTTGGATTTGTATCCCATAAGAGCAATGTTAAATTTCAAACCATTTATTTCGTTTATTTTGTATCACAAAATTGTTTGCAATGTCTCATTTTAAGCACAGTCACAATACGCATCAGTTTTGCTTTTAAATTTTTTTTAAATGCTTTTGATTTGTTATGTAATTGACATTTTGTAAATACAAAGTTTGAATATTTTCGTAACATAATAAAAAATTAATAATTAATAAAATAATTTGCAAGCCGGATCCGAAATTTTATAAAGAATATTCAGTTTTTTTTCAACACTCAATTACAAAAGATAGACTTATAAAATGGTTTGAAATGAGGCAATGTCAAAGCGTTCAGCTGCAAGAAATTGCACTGTTTAGATAGGGATATAGTGAGAAGGGCTTGCGTTTCAAGGGTCTGCTCCAGACAACCAGAAAGCAACCGGAAACGCAAGCGCTTCTCTCTATAGCCGTATTTAAACAGTGCAATTTCTTGTAGCTGAGCGCTTTGACGTTGTCTCATTTCAAACCATTTTATAAATCCATCTTGTATTGAATGCTGAAAAAAAAACTGAATATTCTTTATAAAATTGCGGATCCGGCTTGCGTTTCACTTTTAATCATAAATGTTTTATTCTGTAAAGAAAAAAATTCAAACTTGGTACTTCAAAAATGTCAACTACGTGACAAATGAAAAACATTAAAAACAATGTAAAACCCAAATCGGATGCGTATTGTGACTTAAAATGAGACCTTGTAAACAATATCATGATAAAAAATAAACGAAATAAATGGTTTGAAATTTAACATTGCTCTTATGGGATAGAAATCCAAGATGGCCGCCACTACAGCAGACCCTTAAACGAGTGTGTCAGTGAACTAAATATTTATATATTTTCCGTAACATCCGATGGAGTATAAGAAGTATTTATTGCTAAAAGTTTTTCTTCTAAAAAGTAATTTCTTGATTAGTAGTTTTCTCAAGAATGTGATTTAATTTTGAAATTTTTATTTTTAAGTGTGAAGAGGAATCATGCTGATTTTTTAATTTTTTATTCAAGTTATCATCGCCTTAACAACATAGGCCTACCTCTTAGAATGAAAACCAAATATAAACAAAATTAAATACAATAATTACAAATAACACTTGCGACTGAAAATAATGAACACCAGGAATAAAACTATTTCAAATCAATAAATAAGTATAGCTCTAAAAATTGACAAAGACAAAATCAAAATTCAGAAAGCAATATAGGCCTACATTTGTATTTTCAAACCCGAGCTTACATTATCGACGAGAACCAAGGCCATTTGACTAAAATGGAACAATCGGAACACACATGGGCGCCCATATGATATTTTCTAGGGGGCGGGGGGGGGGGGGTAGACCGGGTATGGGGCTTAACACGTTCACTGCTAAGGACGCACATGTGAGTTTGACACTGAACACTATGAGAAGCGGCCGACGCACAGTGCATTGCACGCCAACCCCCGTATTTTCAACACATAGTGCATTGCGTGCTTCGCACGCCAACCCCCGTATTGGGAGTATTTTTAATACACAATGCATTGTGTGCTTCGCACGGCAACACCCATTCTGGGAGCTAGGGAGGGCCGCGGGGGTGGCCATGTTATCTCGTTATAAATACAGAGAACATTTCCTCATTCATCACAGTAACTCTAGTACGTCGGAAATTTTGCACAGATGTTCGGGTTGTATCGGGAAGAATTCCATTTTATTTTAAGTCAATAAATCCACGGTACCAGTAAACTTGGCTTCCGGGTACCAATTTTTTGGGATTATAAATCGAACGGAACCAGCCCGAAGTCGGTAGGTTAACGTGGTTAACGAAAATCCACGAATGCGACGACTTATTTCGAAATGTCTACGATGTTCTCCCAATTTTTAGACGTGAAAAATATGAAACATGTTAGAAGTTAGGTTAGTAAACGCAGATAGCGTGATAGTCTTCAACCGTAAAAAAATATACATTTTTATATAAAATTACCAGAGTTATTTTGCTGGAATGCTTATTTCTTAAATTCTACTGGGCCGATTAAAAAAATGTTTGCGTCGTTGAAAACCATTTCCTTTCACATTCAAAAAAAAAAAAAACATATTCCAAAAACATTTCCAATTTTCTCCTAAATTTTTACTGAAAACTCAAATATTCTACTATTTTTCCTACTCTTTAGTGGTACTACACTGAAAATTTGTACAGTAGGTTCTTTTAGGATTTTTTTTAATACACCAATGCAACGCACAACGAGACGAAATTATTAAATCGGACCAGTACAACTCTAGAAAAAGGCTGTTACAAAACCATTTCTGTCTATAAAAAACCTTAAGTCCTCTACTGTAAATACTGTTTTGACGAAATAAAAGCTTGATAAATTATTTTCAGGTTAGGCCTAAGCCAGAGTGAAACGTTTTGGAAACTATTTAAAAAAATCGCCAACTTAATCTTTACTATGTAACCAAGGTCCTAAAAGAAAAGCAGAAGCAGTTGAGAGACCGAAAAGAAAGGGCTCGCCCAGAAGTAATGCTGGAAATCGATCCTTTGGTAAAGCCTTTTGAAGAATACAAGGGTGAGGACGATAAGAGACGCGGTTTTTAGCGGGTAAACACATTGAGAGCGTTCAGGAGGTCGTGCCAAACGCATTTTGAAGGCTCTTCAAAATAACTAATATTTACAAAAATATTATCTACAGTAGCTTATAGTCATCCGTGCTATAAAATACGGATTTCTCAATTATTTCGCTTACAACTGTGCAAGCGGGTTTCGTATAGTACTAGAACAACGAGGCGTCGCCCGTCGCATAGTGGTGTAATGGAGTTGGAATCGACCACGAGGACGCAGAATATATTTTATCTACGACCATTGCAATAAACACCAATAACGCTATTACAAGTAACATCAGAAAGAGGTACATTACAAACCAAAGCCAACCCGATTAGGTAATGATATCATTACCTAACAGGAGTCACTTTACATAATAGGCTCTAGACCAATGAGAGCTCGTCATTTGACGGAAGTAGAGTTGTAATAAAAATAACGCTATTCGTACATCAGCTGATTGTACCCATACGTTCCGGATGTTAGTGTGTTATTGTAACTAACCTCAAACGTGAGTTGACGCATTCCGCAAACATGAGTGATAGTGATGAATTTTGTTTAACTCCAGAGGAAATTAATACAAAAGCAAATTCGGCTCTGAACAATTTGTTGCCAGAAAAATCTAAATTTCGTTATGAAAAGGTTTATAACCAGTTTATGGAGTGGAAAACTAGAAATGGTGTTAGTTCGTTTTCCGAGAATGTTTTCATTGCGTATTTTGAGGAATTGGCCCAAGATAAGAAACCTAGTTCGCTTTGGTCTATTTATTCAATGATTAAATCTACAATCAACATCAAACATCAAATAGCCTGTATATTTTTGGTCGTAGATAAAGTAGTGTACGCAACGATTGTATTCAGCCTTTAAGCCACTCGTGAGATATTTAGAACACTCGCTTCGCTCGTGTTCCAACTTACATCTCACTCGTGGCTTAAAGGCCTTCATAATACAATCGTTGCGTAAACTACTATTCAATTTGGGAATGAGCTAATAACGTTCGAGCGTTAAGGCCGGTTTACACGCTCAAGCCGTTTGCACAAACTGGTTTGCGCAAGCCAGTCTGTGCAAACGAACTGAATAAAATATTTCCGTTTACACGCTCAGTTCGGTTTGTGCAAATATGAAGTGAGGAACCACAGTTTGTTCGTTTCAACGATAAACTTCTTCATTAAATACATAAAAGTTGTTATCAGTTGCGTTTAAATTATTATAAAATCAGTTTGTATTGTTCAAAATGGAACATCTGGACGAAGAACTAATACTTCTTTCAAATGCTGCGGAGTGCATTGTGAAGAAAAAGAAGGACACGAAGGCTAAAAAGAAAAAATGGTGTAAACCATGGTTGTTACAGAGGGATGTGTTTTCTCATACCAGTTTAATTGCCGAACTACGTACTGAGCCTGATGATTTTCGCAACTACTTGCGTACGGACGAAGTCACATACACGAATTTGCTAAATTTAATTACACCCATCATTTCGAAACCAGACACCGTTATGAGACGTGCGATTACCCCCCATGAACGGCTATCAGTTACGCTGAGATATTTGGCAACTGGGAGAAACTACGAGGGTTTGAAATTTTCGACAGTTATTTCCAAACCGGCTCTAAGCGCCATAATTCCAGAAACATGCGACGCAATTTACAACGTATTAAAAGACAAACATCTCAAGGTAAGTTTATTGAATATTATTAATAATAATTAAAAAAAAAAAAAAAAACAGTGTCCCTGTTGGCTTGGCCTAAGGATAGCATTTTTTTCAACTAAAGCGTCATAAGCACGAGCTTTAGCGTTGCGTTCACTGTACTCCCTACATTTCACTTTCCACAAACAAGGGAACGACTTGTAAACTTCAATAAATTCAATTAGAAATTCTTTTTCACTTGAAATTTTATGAACCAACAAACAATAACAACACAAACAATAACAACACAAAAATACACAATTAATATAACCAACACACGCTGTAATACGGATCGCAAATAACATATCAGTGTAAATAACAGGTGGGGTAGGATATCATTCAATGCGCATGCGGAGATTGTAACTTTGGCTTGCGCAAACGTCAAACCAGCGTTCACACGCACCAATCTACATGCGCAAACTGGCTTGAGCGTGTAAACGGGCCTTAACACACAAATTTAGACGGTTTAAACGTTTGCCAATATAAAAGAAGTCACAATTCAAGACTCCGGACCGACAAGAAGCGAGCTTTGATCGTGTGTAAACGATTCGCGATTTAGTTCAAACAGTGTTTGTCGTTTAATATAAAATCGTAGTTAACGACTAGTGGGAGAGAAGTGTTACTAATCGTTCTATAGAGGGTATTGCTTTCTTCCTATTGAAAAGTTCGATATTATCGATTCGATCGGCTGTCGGTTGAAATCGACGTGAGTCTTAGGCTTATCCATTGTTGGATTCGATTCGTTCCGGAAGTACCGTCCAATCGGATCCGAGTATTTTCAGATCAGTGCCTCCGCGATCCGAATACTCGCGTCCATTAGTACGGTTACGATTTTTTTCCTTCCTATTTATAAAATATGTAACGACGATACTTTTTCCCCACCAGAAGGAAACCACGAGTTTTTGAATGAAGTCGTATACAGCCAGCGCGGCTAACCCGCGATTCCCCTCTACCGAAAGAAAATGTGTCGCCGTGAAATCGGAATGGACACGGTGACATAAGCATTTATTCTTTCGAGGGACACTTTAAAAGGTCTGGGAAAAGTAGCCTAGAAATATATTTCCACCGATACCAACGTTCTGCTCGACTGAGGATTTTAAGTGTCAGGCCAAGACATGTTTTTCTTCCTGCTAGACGGGAAACTGTATTTTTTCCCCTCTCTTTTTCTCGGAAGAAAAACATCATGAAATTGCAATGTGCGACGGAGTTTTTATGTCGTACGAGTACGGACGACCGAACAAAGCATAGAGCGCTTGTTCACGATATGTGTGTCAAAGAAAATCATATTTTTTAAAGAAAAAATTCAAAATTCAACAATGGCAGATGAAGAAGTAGATGTTTTGTTTTATCGCAACAGTTGGTGCTTGACGTATTATTGTTGTTTCGATGGACACCTTTCTCTATTATTAGTATTACGTGGTCCATTATGTTATGAAATTAATGTTAAGGTCTGTAATGAGCCGTCGCTTGTAAATTATATTCTGGCATACATACACGCGCTCACAAAATAATAGTAACGTGTTTTTCCAAATGCCTGTAAGCGTCAAAATAAATAAAAATAGTAGGCCTACATAATTTTAACAATTAATGAATTGCTGATTTTGAAACTATTGCTCTGAGATTTTTATGCTAGGAAATCTCAGAAACGACTGAACCAATTCTACATTTTGTCGGCCTATTATGGACTAATAAATCACCATTTGAACTATGGAATATTGTCATTAGGCCTACTATGAATCCACCTGTTCAGCAAGCTAAAAGGCGCTTTATGCTAAAAAAAAACCCGTACTGCTTTGGGTACTTTATAATCGTGGATCATGGAGAACTGCTTTTTGAGAGCAAGTACAGATTTCGGCGTGCATCCTGGCACTTGGCCTCGACCTGGCGCGATGGGCCGGGGGTGTGGGGAAAGGGCGTAAGTGGAGAAAAAAATTTCCCACACCTCTTCCTAATCTGACTGATCCTTCAAACGAACTAGTGGATGTTTACCTCACCCTTAACACGTTCACTGCTACGCAAATTTCGTATTTCCTATGCTAGCAGCTGACCTTTTATATTTATAGCCTAAATGTGTAAACATTACTTATTTTTTATTCTTGAACCTTTCTACGTAATAATCACTAATATTTTAAAGCGTCCATAGCACATAGTCTTAAAATTGGCAATGCTCTATGTATTGAAAACTCTACTAATACGGGGTTGCCGTGCGAAGCACGCAATGCTTGGTGTATTGAAAATACTCCCAATGGGGGGGTTGGCGTGTGAAACACGCAATGCATTTATATTAAAAACACTCCCAACTCGGGGGTTGGCGTTCGAAGCACGCAATGCTTGGTGTATTGAAAATACTCCCAATATGGCGGTTGGCGTGCGGAGCACGCAATGTATTATGTATTGAAAATACTCCCAATGTGGGGGTTGGCGTGCGAAACACGCAATGCATTTATAAATGAAAATACTCCCAACACGAGGGTTGGCGTGCGAAACACGCAATGCTTTTTGTATTGAAAATACCCCAATACGGCGGTTGGCGTGCGAAGCACGCATTGCATTGTGTATTGAAAATACTTCCAATACGGGGGTTGGCGTGCGAAGCACGCATTGCATTGTGTATTGAAAATACTCCCAATACGGGGGTTGGCGTGCGAAGCACGCATTGCATTGTGTATTGAAAATACCCCCAATACGGCGGTTGGCGTGCGAAGCACGCATTACATTGTATATTGAAAATACTCCCAATACGGGGGTTGGCGTGCGAAGCACGCATTGCATTGTGTATTGAAAATACTCCCAACACGGCGGTTGGCGTGCGAAGCACGCATTGCATTGTGTATTGAAAATAGCCCCAATACGGCGGTTGGCGTGCGAAGCACGCATTGCATTGTGTATTGAAAATACTCCCAACACATGTGCGCCCTTAGCAGTGTACGTGTTAAACAGAGATGTACCGGGTGCTGATATTTTTAGTCAGGTTAGTAGCGGTTTGCTCAAGTTCCAGCATTCGCGCCCGTATCTTTAGTATCGGCGCTTTCATTCGTAAGATTGCAAAGGGATGTGTGGGACTTTGTTGTCTTCTTATGGCACACTCTTAAATACAAGCTTAAGCTATGTATGGGTGTATATCATTATGGTACCCGATTCAGAAGCTATTTACGAGTAGGACAATTTTATTATTTATTATTTATTCCATAAATAACATTTTACCACAAATTTACAAATTATCGTCTATGGATAGTGCCCACATAGACATGAGGCCTGTGCGTGGGCACGAGTCTTGTACAACATAACTTTACAATAGTAATTATTTAAAAAGAGAGAAGAAAAAAAAGAAAAGAAAAACACAATTTTAAAATGTACAAGAAATTATAAATAGTTCATCACCAGAACAACGTCACTCCTGTGCCCACACCAAAAATACCCTTACAAGTAATAAGAAGTAGAACGCGAGATAAAAAAATAAAATATAAAAAGAGGGACATATATTCTAAACATAACAGGCATAACATAGGCAGGGTATATAGATAGGCTTTATACATACTCCGAAAAAAATGACGGACTCACAATAACCCCTCCCTTCCTCTCCTAATCAAAAAGAAACTTGCTTTTTATAGGCCTTAACTTTATAATTTTGAAAAAGTCTCAGGTTTTTTGGAATATTACGTCAAATCATCTGTGAAACGTAATATGAGTTAGTCGTGGATGCAGATCTATAAAGCCTGTCTGTTCTTATACCCACTGCTTGAGAATGACTCGAAATAGAAAATATGAAATTGGAATTTTTATGCAAAAAAGTTAAAAGAGTTTTTACAAAAAGTTTTCTGATATTGAAAACGTTTAAACAGTCATACAGCTCGTCAGATGGGTGTCTTTTTGGTTTACGCAGCGAAAACTTCATAACAGATCTCTGGATGACACCTAAGGGAGCCAGTATG
>JAGFPH010000477.1:186198-200141 GCA_018207615.1 Philaenus spumarius
TGTGTTAGGAAAAAAATTCAAACTTTGTACTTACAAAATGTCAATTATATAACAAATCAAAAGCATTTAAAAAAAAATTAAATTGCAAGACGGATGCGTATTGTGACTGTGCTTAAAATGAGACCTTGCAAACAACTTTATGATAAAAAGTAAACGAAATAAATGGTTTAAAATTTTACATTGCTCTTATGAGATAAAAATCCAAGATGGCCCCCACTACAGCAGACCCTTAATGCTTCAACACTATCGAACAGCAGCCGTACCTTCGCATAGATTTAAAGCATGTTTTACAAAAACTATTAATGTTTGAGTTTGTAAAGCAATTGCGCATTTTTTAAGTTATGTCTTTAGGCGCGTTATGCAAAAATAATAACGGTGAATTTTTATGATGCGAGAGCACAGGGTGACACAAAATCACATGTATGCGCGCGCACAGGTCTCGAGGCTACTGATAGGCGATTTTTAAATCCCGTTAGGTAGAAATATCATAGATCATATCAGTACAGACTGAATCAGCGAGAGGTTTCACAACAAAAAAACGAGTTTCAATACTCATTTTTATGGATTCACTAGCGAAATAATTTGATAGTTGTGAATATTGGTAATCCGTTTGTATTATTTATTGATATTGTAAATTATCATATTATAATTTAATAAATAATTAAAATTATTTAACGAATAAACTTTCAGGGTCTTATACAGGGGTGGTGAAAAGTCCCGGAACGGATTAATATTTTTTTAACCGTTAAAGACGGAACTATATAACTTGGTACACTGTTACTGGGCATAAAACACTATTTTACCACAATTTCAATGAACCGCTACCACTTAAGGGGGGACGGGCCACAAGGAGTCAGAAGAAAATCTTAAACGAGAGCGTGGGTTGAGTTGTACATCAAATTAAAGGTCTAATTTAGTAGAATACAATGCCGCAAATCCGACTTCAGAAGGTTCACCCTAAACAAAATAGTGGCATTAAATGTGTTGAAATAAATCGACATAAAGTTGCTAATATGTCGAAAAGGAAGTTTTTAGAAAAAAAATCCAGAGACAAAAAATGTTTATTTCAAAGTGCTTGACGTAAACAATTGCTCAAAAATCGATTTCGTAAATTTATTTTTTTTTAAAATGTTCAAATTTTTCAATACACAATGGATTGCGTGCTTCGCACGAAAACATCCGTTCTGGGGGTATTTTCAATACACAATACATTGCGTGCTTCGCACTCCACCCCGGTGTTGGGAGTATTTTCAATACACAATGCATTGCGTGCTTCGCACGCCAATTTTAAGCCTATATGCCACACGTTCGTCTGCTTTAAAGTATTAGTGGTTATTACGTAGAAAGGTTCAAAAATAAAAAAGCGATTTCTACTCATTTAGACTATAAATATAAAAAAATGAAAAGTCAGCCCCTAGCATAGGAAATACGAAATTTTCGTAGCAGTGAACGTGTTAAGGAGCATACCCTCCCCTACTTCGGCAAAAGGAATCCAGGGATATTTTTGACCTCCCCAAAAAAACTTTTAAAATTTCGGAAGCCAATTTGGCTGTTCAGGTGAAATATTAACCCACACAGCATTGAGTCTGTACCTTTACACCGTCAGTGAATTACACAAAGACCTATAACACTCTTAGAGGCCGCACCAAGTAGTGATCCAACAGCTCATGCTTGAAGTCTTGTAAAAAATTAAATAAGTATATGTAAAATCAAACGGCACATAACATTTAAAACGTATTTTAGTACTAATCTCTTTAAAGAAAAATACCTGACTATAATTAATAATATACATATTATCCTTTCCCTGGGAGCTATGGGGGGGGGGGGGGCCGTGGCCCCCTTTGCCGATAGGTATAGGCGCCCATGAGTTGTTAAAAAAAGGCCCCGGCTTCATTTAGCACGAGTACGTAAACCTATTTCTGAAATGTGTTATGAAAAAGCAAAAATCTTAAACACGTATCACTAAACGTACATCTGCAATAAGTTCCTGCGCGAAAGCCAAGGCCTAAACGAACAGGAGTTGTGATGAGTAGGCCTAGGCCTCCGCAGTGTGGGCCAAGGAAACTCGACAATAACAATGGTTGCATTGTTTGTACGGGTGAATTCAGCGAACGTTGAAGTCAAGATATATGTCGATCTTGCAATACACGCTACAACAGTTTTACATAGATCACATGTAGCTGGAGTCGCTGCGACTACGTGCTTTACGACCTGTGCTTCGATCTGCAGTATATAATTGAAGCCCATCATCGCGATGTGCGAGCGTATATTGTATTCACGATGATAAAACGTCTAAACGGATACCACGAGGTTTAAAGACTTTCAGGCTCATCTTTTGTGCAGCTCGTTATAAAGAATACACGAATACAAGGCCATAGCCAGGAGGGGGGGTCAACCCCCCCCCCCCCAATCCCGAAATTTACTAGTAAAAATTAATACTAGGTTTAAAAAGTGCAAATTAAATTATAAAATAGACAACACAACAGAGGATCCAGCAGCATATTTTACATCATTGTGCATTGCATGCATACTGATATTTAGATTTGCTTGATAACTACAACGTGCAATACACATGGATGCAGTAGGTTACAGCCTCTTGTGAGCTTGATCTTATCTAAAATAAGAAAACTACGAAGGTTCAACAAAAATACTTTACTCTACCAAAACACGCAATGCATGTTTTATTGGAAATACCCCCAATACGGGTGTTGGCGTGCGAAGCACGTAATAATCTGTGTATTGAAAATTCTTCCAACACGGGGGTTGGCGTGCGAAGCACGCAATGAATTGCATATTGAAAATACTCCCAATACGGGGGATGACGTGCGAAGCACGCAAAGCATTGTGTATTGAAAATACTACTAATATGGGGGTTGGCGTGCAATGCACTGTGCGTCGGCCGCTTCTCATAGTGTACAGTGTCAAGCTCACATGTGCGCCCTTAGTAGGGAACGTGTTAAAAGGGTTTAAACTCCAATCCCCGGTCTGACTCTAGCCCCCCCCCCCCCCCCCGGGTTTCCCTGGCTAGGCCTCGGGATGACTTTTGACTTGAACGATAAAAATTTTCTTGAATCTTTAGACAGTTCACCATCCGATAGGGAATCAAAAGGGCCACGAAAATGGAGTCTTGACATTTTTTGCAAAAAATATTGGGTTTTTGAGTAATTTAGGTTTGAAACTTTCAAACGCCCGCCTTTTGAAACGCATGATTATATTGATTCGCTTATTTTTCTTGAGCTATAACATTGTTAGGTTAAACTTCGTGCCAAGTTTGAACTCAATCAATCAAACCGTTCTATAGATACGAATTATTTTGTACGAAAAACAAAATGGCGGATATCTGGAAAACGAAGAGTTTCCGGACCTATGTTTATGTTAACGTTTTTCTTCCTTTTTGTATGAGGAACCATACCCCAAAGCCCTGAAAGGTTTTTTTATACCCTGTATATATATATTTATTTGTTTTGCTGGTAAAATTTAAATAAATTTTAACAAATCACTACTGTATATTAATTAATAAGGACATATATAATTTCTACTCGTAATGAAATGGAAAACGTTGTTATCGACGTATAATTTGTTTGCAATATTAGGGTATATACAGGGGTGGTGAAAAGTCCCGGAACGGGTTAATATTTTTTTAACCGTTACAGATGGAACTATATAACTTGGTACAATGCACTGTGCGTCGGCCGTTTCTCATAGGTTCAGTGTGAAGCTCACATGTGCGTCCTTAGCAGGGAACGTGTTACGCCCCATACCCGCGTCTAGCCCCCCCCCCCCCAAGAAAATATTAGGCTTAAAATAGACGTGCGAAGCACGCAATGCATTGTGTATTGAAAACACCCCCAGTACGGAGGTTGGCGTGCGAAGCACGCAATACAATGTGCGTCGGCCGCTTCTCATACTGTTCAGTGTGAATGAAGCTCACATGTGCGTCCTTAGCAGCGAACGTGTTACGCCCCATACCCGCCCCCCTTCCTTAGAAAATATCATATGGGCGCCCATGTAACAACTCGTTTCAGAATTTTGTCTGAGGATGCGTAACGATCGAGCGTTTCCTAAAGGACGATGAGACAAATCGCTTTTTAATCCATACCAGTTCAAAGAGCGGGAAAAGCTGGGATCCAATTTTAAAATCGCAGTAATCTCAATCAATCAACGTGTTTTCCAAGCTCTACATTCGCACTTAGGTTTTGATTTCTTGGATATTAAAGGGGTTCGATCCTCGATCATCTTCGTTGAGAAGAACTTTCGTTGAGAAACAGGCCCGGATTAACAGCTATTTACGCCCTAGGCCAAAATTCTAAATTACGCCCCCTTCCGGGGGCCTGGGGGCTATTTAACTGTAAAACTCATGTGTTAGAGCTTCTCTGGGGGCTATTTGAGCTATTAACACAGTTTTTTTTAGCCCTTTTGAATGTATTTTTAACTATTTTCCAAGAAAAAATGTAGGATACAGGTTGGAACAAAGTTAGTGTTAAAAACTTCGGGAAATGGTTCTATGGGTTGTTGTAACAGTTACGAATAAAACAATCGGATGAATGATAAAGCTAAGTTATGTGTAATAATTGGTTTATTCAAACCGGCATCCTATACCAACACAGTAAATACTACAATATTGTATGTACATTTGCTGTCATTATCTTTAACTTAACTATTATTCTTTATCCGATTGTTTTGAAAGTTAAATCATCCGACAGGGAATTAAAAGGGCTACAAAAAAGGTACCTTGACATTTTTGTTAAATGTACGGTTTTTGAGTAATTTAGGTCTGACATTTTCAAACAGCCGCCATTTTAAAGCGCATGATTGGATATAATCGTTTATTTTTCTTAAGATAGATCATTGTTAGGTTAAACTTCATGCCAAGTTTTAACTCAATCGGTTAAACCGTTCTCTAGATATTAATTATTTAGTAAAAGAAACAAAATTGGGGATATTTGGAAAATGAAGCGTTTTTCGAAAAAATATTATTTTTCATTTTCTATTTATTTTCACCCATAGAAACATTTCCCGAAGTTTTTAACACTAACTTTGTTCCACCCTGTATAAATCACGCAATAACAGCGATTGAAATGCCAAAATGTATGAAAAGCCAATACTTGTAATTTGTAGTAAACAGATATTGACTAAAGCATGTTGAAAAATAAAACACACTACTAAATAAACAGCAATGTCTATGTAGGCCTATTTACTAATGGCAATCAAAATATGTACATACTGTTAAAATTTCTTCTTTCTGGCTTTGGACCAGGCAAAATTGAATTGTGCTAGTGAAATCCAATGTTTTTGTTAAGCCATTTTCAATGTTATGAAGAGCGAAAGCGTTGAGCTTCGTTTGGGTCACGTTTGATCTGCGGTACTGCTGGATCCTTTTTAAACTGGAAAATTACCTTAAATAACAATAACCTCAACACCCCCTCTTTCTTTCGAGGCCGGTGCGACCCGGACGCTCGCTACTCACGCCCGACTAGACCAAATTATAACGTTTTCGCCCCGCGATCTGCGCCCCCAACAAGCCTGCGCCCTAGGCCATGGAATAGGTTGACCTTATTGGTAATCGGGCCTGTTAGGAAATATTTCGTGTGTTGTACGACCCATAAAAATGTCGTCCGGATAATAGGAAACGCACTAACAAGTTTGTAAATAATAATAATCATTGACATTTAAAAATGTTCACTTTTTATACTAAATTGATTTTATATGTAACTAAGCTAGCCGGATCCGGCTTTGCACGAATAGACAAATCAAAGTTAAATGTATATTAACAAGAAATAAGTAACTTTCCCCCCCCCCCAAACCCCCCCAAAATTTCGAATTTTTTTGAAAACCTTTCTTATTGAGCCACTATGGCCCTAGAGGAAGGTACATACCAAATTGTATTACAATCCGTTCAGTAGTTTTTGAGAAATCATGATCTGTGAGTAAATGGATTTGGCTTTATATATATAGATAGAAGAAAAAAATTATCTAAAAATTTTACAATTTTCTTTTTACAGAAAAATATCAAAACTGTCAAAATACATAAATAAGGTGTTTGGTTCATATTTGGTACACATATTATTTATGCTACTTCTTACCAGTAATAAGAACTTTAGGCCTACTGTTCTTTTTTGTAATGGCACCCGTTAATTAATTTGTACGTTAAATTTCATGAAAATCGTTAGTTTTGAGGAAAGTTTACAAGAGATCAAAATAAATACGGTCCATTTTTAACGAAAAACAAAATAGTTTTTAAAATTATTTCTCTACGTCAAAGAATAACTGAGTTATGGACAAAAACACATTTCTGACTAATGTTAAAAATGTTCGAAATTTTGTTTTTGCAAACAATTTGTTAAAAAACAGTTTTGGTTTTGCAGAAAATGTTGGTTATTTTGTTTGGTTTAGTCTTGGAAAAACTTAAAACACTTTGTGTCGTTAAAAAGGAAAATATTTTATCTTTTGCTCAGTTCCCTTAAAAAGACCGACTTTCGATAAGTGTAACATTAAAACTTTATAACCGCCGCCATTTTGGAAATTCAAATAATACGATTTGTTTGATAGTATACTGGTAAGTATATAAATAAAGTGTAATCGCAACAAGTTATTAATTTACACAGTTTTTATGTTTTTTTGTAAATAAAAACGAGGATAGTCGGGAACTAATCATTTTAGGAATTTGTTTCTTAAAATGAACAATAAATTATTAGGCCTGTTTTTTCAAACACTCGAAATAAATAGGAAAACTATAATTTTCACGCACAAAAAGTAAAACACCCGCGGCAAAAAGTCCTTTTAAAAATAGGAAATAAGAAATAGAATTGTGTTTATGGTTATCACTATACGTATAGGCAATTATAGGCCTAAATCGTCTAAAGGCCTATTGCCGGGTTAGTGTGGTGTTCAAATATTAGCGCCAGATCTGACAACCCGATTACAAAATCGTTTAAAATAAAGTTTTAGCGCTGCCATCTATCGGATCTAGCTTGAACTACCGGTACGTATTCGGTATGACGAGTTCGCCCAGTGAAAGGGACCGAAACTGTCGACCAATGCAATGTTTGGATTTTTAACAAAGGTAGGTAAAACAATAAATATTACCTACTAAAGGGAATATAGTACACAATCAAGGCTCTGCACCAGTGAAATAACTTTCGTTTTGTAGGCTTGATTGAGTATTTTGTTGTAAATAGTGTCACAATTTGAAATTCGTTTTCTAGTGACATTTTCACCAATATTTAAAAACGTGTTGGAATTATAAACGACAGTAGGCCTATATGCTGATAAACCTTAAATTTGAAATAAAAGTAAATTTGCATGTTTATGTTTGAATTGCAACATTTAAGGTTTTTTTGGATTTTTTGCAAACTAAAACGCAATTAAACAATGCACATTTTGCACATATTAAACGTTCCACGAAGTCAATTTAACTTTACTTCAAGGCCGTAGCCAGGGGGGGGGGTGTGTGTTAGGGGCTCAAACCCATATTTTTATCATAACATCAAAGCAAGTTATTAATTTGTTAATATTATTAATAAGTAGATTGTACATTATTTTCCAGAACTTTTATTGTCTATTACTTTGAAACGAAGTAAGATATTAAGCTCTATTTTGCGCCATTGTGTTTTCTTTTAATAAGCTTTTCAATGGTGTATTACATGACCAACTTTTATATTTGAAGCTGTTAACCCCAAAATCATAGAGGGTCAGATATGTAAAACATTTGTCCTATTATGCAACACAAGAAATGTACAAAGTTTTGTTAGCTTATTTTCAGTAACAAAAATAAAGAGAGGGGGGGGGGGGTAAAAGTTACTTAATGAACACTCTGCATAAGTAAAGCAAGGCCGTAGCCAGGTAAATTTTTTTTTTGGGGGGGGGGTCTGGTCAGGACCGGCGATTTGAATTTAAACCATTTTAAACACGTTCACTGATAAGGACGCACATGTGAGCTTCACACTGAACGCTATGAGAAGCGGCCGACGCACAGTGCATTGCACGCCAACCCCATATTGGTTAGTATTTTCAATACACAATGCATTGCGTGCTTGGCACGCCAACCTCCATATGGGAGTATTTTCAATCACAGAGCATTGCGTGGTTCGCACGCCAACCCCATATTGGGAGTAATTTCAATACACAACGCATTTTGTGCTTCGCACGCCAGCCCCCGTATTGGGAGTATTTTCAATACAAAATGCATTGCATGCATTTCGTGCTTCGCACGCCAGCCCCCGTGTTGGGAGTATTATTTTCAATACACAGTGCATTGCAGCTCATGCTTGAACTCTTGTAAAAAATAAAATAACTATATGTAAAATCAAACGGCACATAACATTTAAAACATATTTTAGTACTAATCTCTTATAGTAAAAATATCTGACTATAATTAATAATATTCATATTTTCCATTCCCTGTTAGCTAGGGGGGGCCGTGGCATGCGAAGCACGCAATACATTGTGTTTACAATTCTTCCAAACGGGGTATGGCGTGCTAAGCACGCAATGCATTGTGTATTTAAAATCTCCCAGTACGGTGTTTGGCATGCGAAGCACGCAATGCATTGTATTTAAAATTATTCCAATACAGGGTTTGACGAGCGAAGCACACAATGCATCGTGTATTTAAAATTCTTCCAAACGGGGTTTAGCGTGCGAAGCACGTAATGCATTGTATTTAAAATTCTCCCAATACGGGGTTTTCCGTGCGAAGCACACAATGCATTGTGTATTTAAAATTCTCTCAAACGGGGATTGGTATAATGCACTGTGTATTTAAAACTCTGTCAAACGGGGTTTGGCGTGTGAAGCACGCAATGCATTGTATTTGAAATTCTCCCAATACGGGGTTTGGCGTGCCAAGCACGCAATGTATTGTGTGTCGAAAGTACTCCCAATACGGGGGTTGGCATGCGAAGCACGCAATGCATTGTGTATTGAAAATAGGCCTACTCCCATTACGGGGGTTGGCGTGCGAAGCCCTGTGCGTCGGCCGCTTCCCCTAGTGTTCAGTGTCAAGCTCACATGTGCGTCCTTAGCAGTGGACGTGTTGAAAGGGTTTACATTCAAATCCCCGTCCTGACCTGACCGTCCCTTGCTCTGCATAAAAACATTTTCACGAATTTAAATAAATGTAAAGATGTAAAGATCTAAGAGGTAGTATAGGTTGGTATCGAAATATTGGTAAAGACGAAACTTTCCTTTTTATACGCACACTCGTCTCATAGAGACTACTCCTAAACATTGAAACGCAGTTTACGTCCTCATGATCCCAAATAAAGTGATATTTCCAACCATCTACCTTCAATCACCGTCCGATTGTAGTGCAGCGCGAGAACGCCTCAAGTTTTCACCTGCTTTTACTGCTCTCGTTTGACGACCCGTGTTGAGTGATTTATGTTATTTGTCCCGGACACCTGAAGATGGATGTCCGTCCACTGAAACCGCGGTAGTAAAGCTTGACAGGGAAACAAGGTTATTTATTACAATATATATTATATCAGTAAATTGCTGTACGTCTACTAATCCTTTTTGAGGCATAATATTACCTTGTTCCACCGCAGTTTCGGGTATTCACCCATCATCAGGAACAGTTAAAAACAGAATTAGATGGGTGACCCATATTGCTGCTAAACAGAAAGCGTATCCCATCAAAGTGGGCGGCGATAGACTCCTGCTTTATACCATATTAAAAAGAGTTTCTGTGATTCAACTCAAAAACTACCTAATCAATTTTGATAAAATGTTTAACACAATGTTAAGCATTGCTGTACAGGTAGGATAGGCCAAGTTAGATCATGCTTTTGCAAAATAGGGATGAACAATGCATAGAAACAAGTTTTGATAAGAATATTTCCTTTAGATGCCTTTTACCTTGAAACATGAAACAGAAACCAAAAACAGAAAACGGGAAAAACGAGCGTAAGTATTATTACAGTTTACTTACAATAACAGTTTTATTTGAAGAAATAGTCACAGTAAGTGGCAAAAACTGTTGAAAATTTAGTACGCTGCTAAACTGTTACAGATATATTATAACAATAGGCCTATACGTAACAAATAAAGCAAACAAAATGTAGCACACAAAATCTCGCGCCAGCATATTTCTACGTATTTCGGGTTCCTTAGGCTATAATAACCGCTTTCATCTTGACCACTTGAAAATGAGTAAGCATAATGATGGACTGCGAGATCGAGCGGAAGACGATCCGCCACCAAAAATCTGAATTATTTTAAAATTTAATTTTTGTATTTTACATACTTTTTTGCGTATGTGTGCAACTTTTTAGGCCTTTGTGTTAATTTTTCATATTTAAAAGACATTAAATAAAAAGGTAGAGCAATTCGCGATTACACAGTGTTGAAACTTTAAACTCCGTTTCCCGAAAGTTTGCTTTTTCCATGTTCGGATGTACTTATGTTTGAATAAAATCTAAAGTATGTAGACCTAGACCTTTGCAATTTTTACCACTTTATCTTGGATATATTAAAAAGATTGTTGGGTATGGAAAACACTATAGCTATAAAAATACTAAATTAAAAATTGTTTATAATAATTTAAAAAGTTTGAAAAATATAGACTACAGTATTTTTAAATATAACCTTATAACTTTTTTGTTAGAAGCAGCACATGGTTTTCCATACCCAAAACGTTTATTTATATTATATGGTACGAAATATTAAAAACATTATTCAAATTATTTAAAAAACTAAAAAGTTATTCAAAATAAAAAAACCTCAAAAACGAAAAAATATTTAAATGTTTAGTTTAAAAATACATAAATGTGCGGGGAAAATTTTTCTCGCCCCAAATCATTCTTTTTAGTTGCCCTAACCGGTAAGCTATACAAATAAAATCAAAGGTTAAATCATAAAAATAAAAAATAAATAAAAATGTATTTCATGGTGGATCGCCTTGTATTTAAGACGAAATTTATAATTCAAAGATTGATTTTAAAATTTTCCTTTTCTGATAATAGGTAGGTAAGGTTTATATTTAAACTATCTGAACGCCTTTGTTTTGCCAGGGTATACTTTTCTTGCCATTTCCACCGGTTACATAGAGTATTATTAAAAACCTTGATCTGCTCTACCTAACACCCAAGAGGCACACACGCAAAATTTGAAGCGTGTATGTGTTTTGGGTTGAACAAAAATTAAGTTCATTATTTTGTTTTTATGTGACTTTTTTGTTAGGCATGTAATTGGCAAATATTCTTAATTAGCAAACAGTCAAGCACCGATCACCCAAGGGACCTAACCACTAAACTGGAAGTCCGATGGGTAGCCGAGGGGGGAGGGGTAGGGGGCACACCCCAAAATCACTAAATTTAGTAGTAAAAATTAAAACTAGGTTTAAAAATTGCAAATTGCAAGTTAAATTATAAAATGGACAACACATCAGAAGATTTGGTTGATTAAACTACAACGTACAATACAAATGGATGCAGTAGGTTACAGTAGGTTAAATAAGAAAACTATGAAGGTTCAACAAACATACTTCACTTTAACAAAACAAAATCATTCATCATCCTTACATCCTATAATATTTTACATGGGTAACTATATAAAATTTTTAAAAATAATCATGGAAATTGTTGTTTAACACGTTCACTGCTACGCAAATTTCATATTTCCTATGTTAGGAGCTGACCTTATATTTTTTATATTTATAGTCTAAATGAGTAGAAATTACTTTTTTTTAACCTTTCTACGTAATAATCACTAATATCTTAAAACGGACGCTCATGTTTGTCCATAGGCTTAAAATTGGCGCAATTCTCTGTGTATTGAAATTACTTCCAATACGGGGGTTGGCGTCAAAGCACTCAATGCATTTTGTATTGAAAATACACCCAACATGCGGGTTGGCGTGCGAAACGAAAGCGCTTCTCACTATATCCCTATCTAAACAGTGCAATTTCTTGCAGCTGAACGCTTTGACATTGCCTCATTTCAAACCATTTTATAAGTCTATCATTTGTAATTGAGTGTTGAAACAAAAACTGGATATTCTTTATACAATTTCGGATCCGTCTTGCAAATTATTTTTCACTATCAATTTTGTATTGTGTTAGGAAAAAAATTTAAACTTTGTACTTACAAAATGTCAATTACATAACAAATCAAAAGCATTTGAAAAAAACTAAATTGCAACATGGATGCATATTGTGACTGTGCTTAAAATGAGACCTTGTAAACAATTTTATGATAAAAAATAAACAAAATAAATGGTTTGAAATTTAACATTGCTCTTATGGGATAAAAATCCAAGATGGCCGCCACTACAGCATACCCTTAAATTCAAATTTCCGGTCCTGACCTGACCCTCACCCCCCTCCTCCGAAAAGGTTTCCTGACTACGGGCCTTGCCGCAGAGTCAGTAAAATTTCGCAGTATAGCTAATTTTGAACTATCCTAGATAACTTGGTTGTTTTTTTATTTGTAACTATTTAATCGAAACTACGTAGCCTATACGATAAACAGTTTTAATGATGTTTTAAAAATTGTCTTCGTCAACCGTTGGATCTGTAAGGTTATACATTAGTAAGCTCGGCATATCTTAGTAACAGCCGTTGGATCTGTAAGGTTATACATTAGTAAGCTTGGCATATCTTAGTAACAGCCGTTGGATCTGTTACGCTATACATTAGTAAGCTCGGAATATCTTAGTAACAGCCGTTGGATCTGTTAGGTTATTCATTAGTAAGCTCGAGATATCTTAGTAACAATCGTTGGATCTGTTACGCTATACATTAGTAAGTTCGGGATATGTTAGTAACAGCCGTTGGATCTGTTAAGCTGTACATTATAAATACACTTATTTACAAATAAAATACATTTCAAGTGTTAACTATTAAAATTAAAATCCGTCGAAATAAAATGGTAAAACGCAAATTTTTTACAAACAATTTTAAATGTAATTTCCACTTTTCAAAATTGAAGAAATTTGCAGTAGTAAAACAACCAGTCTAAACTTATTTTTAAAAATACATCACCACGTTAAACCGTTTAAATCTGTTTCAGAAATGTTATCAGATCATTTGTGTACCGAGTACTAAAGAGTGTGTAGTTTCAATCTGTGAAAACGGGCTTATTGATGTTTGACTAATAGGCCTACGTTACGAGCGTCTATGAATAAGGCACTTGATTGCCACCCCAACTTATCGTTTTCTACGATTCATTGAACCAGCGCGGTCTAGCGGTCTCCCTTGCAACTCCCTCCATCCCCTTGTGCACGCGGAGAAGGCAGAAACTTATTTCGATTCTGTATAGCCTACATTAATATAATCACAAAGGTAATTTATTAACAGCTAAAAAGCAGCGAACATGTGGACCTATAATATAGGCGATTAATTAACTTTTGCTGCCACACATCTTTTTTTGTAAAAACAATTGACTGATTTCATTTTATTCAAGTAATTTTAATTTTACAGGTTAAATTTTAAGTTCATATCAGGCAAATGTACTTGTATTTTGAGTTCATATCAGGCAAATGGACTGGTATTTTGAGTTCATATCAGGCGAATGGTCTCGTATTTTGAGTTCATATCAGGCGAATGGACTCGTATTTTGAGTTCATATCAGGCGAATGGACTCGTATTTTGAGTTCATATCAGGCGAATGGACTCGTATTTTGCGTTCATATCAGGCAAATGGTTTCGTATTTCGAGTTCTGTATCAAAATTATGGAACCAACTCGAAGTTTGCCTGTCTACCACAGTATTTTTTCCATATACCGTTTGACATAGAGTGCTAGAATTGCTTTAGTTTATGTAAAAATGTACAAAACAATTACGTAAATCAAAGATCAAATTGTGTCGTTACTGTGCAGGCCTAGAAGACAATTGTCCTAGTTTGATTTAAATTTAAAAGAATAACATTCATCTATATTAGGTCTACGTACTTTTGTAATTTGGTACAAGTTTTAAAATATACTTTTAAAATTAAATTAGATA
>JAGFPH010000477.1:211297-222637 GCA_018207615.1 Philaenus spumarius
ATAACTTGTTGTAAAATAGTTTACTTGGTAATTCCTCTGAAATGGACGTTGTTCTTCCTCATTTCGTAAGTTGAGTGTAAAATAGTTTACTTGGTAATACCTCTGAAATCGACATTGTGCTTCCTCATTTCTAACTTGTGTTAAAATAGTTTACTTGGTAATTTCTCTGAAATGGACATTGTGCTTCCTCATTTCTAACTTGTGTTAAAATAGTTTACTTGGTAATTCCTCTGAAATGGACATTGTGCTTCCTCATTTCGTAAGCTGAGTGTAAAATAGTTTACTTGGTAATACCTCTGAAATCGAAATTTTGCTTCCTCATTTCGTAACTTGTGTTAAAATAGTTTACTTGGTAATTTCTCTGAAATGGACATTGTGCTTCCTCATTTCGTAAGTTGTGTTTTCATTCAATAATTTCTATACTTTTGAAGTGTAAATCAGAATATCGCCATAGAACTTCATACCCTTGTGGTTTTAATTTTTATAAACTCATATCGCAAACAAACAACAAACACATTCGGGAATCGGGAATGAAAACGCAAAGGCGTAAATATTTGTTTTGTTAAATTTAATGCTTTGTTTAGAGTTGAAATGTTATCGAACGGTAGCTAGATGTCGTTGGAAAATCATTTATTTTAGAAAATGTACCATTTTTACAGATCAAAAATACATAGTGTAGGATTAATAAATTATTATCATTACCTTTTTGGTACTGTCATGCGACTTCTTTTCTGTCTTATTACAAAGACGCGTTTCGGATTCGAAACGCCATCTTCAGCAGATCACTCCATAGAGGTCGTCAATACATTAAAACTTTGATAAAAACGTATAACACTACACACACAAATACCTACAAGTGTAGTCTACATTTATTTAGACTATTTATTAAGTGCACGCCGTTTAATAATTCGCCAAAACGCTTCTTCGCAATAAGACAGAAAATAAGTCGCATTGTGGTACGAAAAAGGTAACAATAAAAAATTATTACTATATATTATCCAATAGTGTCTTGGACACCAAACAATGAACAATACAAGTAGATATTTCTTATATGGAGTTTATTGTGTTGCCTTGGACTGTTTATTATAACGTTATAATTTCCTTGTATTATTTGTCTTCAGTCCGTAATTGTAGAATATATAAGCTATCTTGTGATGACTGCGATAAAATATATATAGGCCAAACAGGACGCTCGTTCAAAACCAGATTCAAGGAACATATCCCTAGCCATAAAAAACAATAACAGACAAGCAGAGCTCAAATTACGCAGAACACTTAAATAATGAGAACCATAATTACACCAACATGAACACTAATTTACAAATTTTGCACAAAGTCAATAAAGGGACTACAATGGATATATTGGAAGAATTTAAAATATATAAAGAGTACAAAAATAATCCAGATAACATGTTGAACGACAAGTTGAACTTCTCTTCCAACCCTATATACGACATAATCGCCAAAGTCAAGCAAACATAACAAAACAAAAATATCCACCATTCGTTCAAACTTTCAAGTTAATTATCAGAACATACTGATAACCTCTGTCCACATCTAGTGTCCTACCTGCAGCTGGACAATTTGGACATGAACGACGTAATAATGTGGCCACAAACATTTTTATTAAATTTATACGACGGGTTTTACTCCGATTTTGTGTGTGTTAGTGTTATGTGTTCGTGTATGTGTTAGCCTGACGAAGCCGACAGTGTTCGGCGAAACAGCGCTGTAGCTATATTCTACAATTACGGACTGAAGACAACTAATACAAGGTAATTATAACGTTAAATATTTGTGTTTCTGTATAATTTTTTATCAGAATTGTACTTAGGTTACCAGTTTGAAGTAGAAACATATAGAAGTGGCGAATACTGTGTTCGATACACAAATGAGCTGACAATAACACGGTCGAAATCTACTGTTTTAGTAATTGCCAATCTAGGGTGACCAAATCATTTCCGGAGAAAACCGGGACACAACCAGCCGGGAACCAAAGGACCCCCCCCCCACCATCCACATGTACCCAGGTTTTTAAAATATAAAATAATTGATTTTTATTGAAATTTATCTTGTATTAATAAATTTTGTTAGCCTGATTAGCCTATTGATAAAAACGAGAAACACAAAATGTACTATGGTTTACTTCTATATTTGTTTAATTAATGATATTTAATTTACATTATTTAAAAAAAATATTATAACTTAGAATTTGTAATAAAATTTAATTAACATAATAAGCTTTAAATATTACCGAGTGTTTGTAGATGGGGTTAACTGTTCTTGGAGAAAGGAAAATTTTTCACTGCTTCCAGCCTTATAAAATTCTACACAGTCGGTTTTGAAGTTATCGAGGATTTTAAACCACCAAAGTCGGTGTTCGTATTGTCCCCGCAAAATACCGCACATTTATGTTTTATCAAGATCAAACATTTCAACAGAATTCAAACAAATTTTATTTATTTCTATTTATTATTTATTCCATAAATAAAATTACAAACAATTAATTTACAAAATATCGTCTATGGATTTAGTGCCCACATAGACACGAGGCCTGTGCGTGGGCACGAGTCGTGCACAACATAACTTCACAATAAAAATTATGGAAAAAGGGAGAAAAATAAAAAAAAGAAGAAAAATACAAATTTAAAATGTACCAGAAATCATAAATAGGTCATCACCCGAACAACAACGTTACTCCTGTGTGCCCACACCAAAAATTCCCCTGCAAAGAATCAGAATAGAACTCGAGATAAAAAATGAAAAGATAAAAAGAGCGACATATAGTCTAAACATATCTTTATAAGTAGGTACTTTGAAAAAATGAAAATTTTGAAATTTCGTAAGATGTTTCATTTTATCGTGTCGTATTTCGTTTAGTGAAAAAAAAATATATATAACATACATTCTATAAAATCTATTTAAAACTGAATTCCGGGACTTTCTAGCGTCCCGAAATTACTTTTCGGGACACCGTTTGCTATGATAAAAAATCGGGACAGTGCCGGTTTTTCGGGACGTTCGGTACCCTACGCTAATCGGGTCGAACGGGGAGTAAAACTTCGATCTTCGATATAACAAGTTATTTTCTATAAACTATTTGTTTTCATATATATTAATAATAACAGTTTGTTTTATGTTTTCCAATCGAAACTCTTATCAATGAAAAACGGCCGATACGGGTGTGAGAAAGTTTGCGTACGTAAATGTAAAATGTTTGTAATGTTTTATCGGCTCGAATAAACAAATAAATCTGTCTGGAAACAAAGTACAAAACTGAAAACTAAATGCTTGGGATTATTCGCGTTATCACCTCACCTTTTATTCGCTACCTCCGGATTCTGTCTTTTTTCAACTCTATGTTAAGTCGTACGTCTGCGAGCGATGCACAGTAGCCGGAGATCAAAGGCGCCGCCGACTTGCCAACAAGTGGCAGGAAAAAACACTTGCATTCTCTGCAGTCGGATAGGCGGACCCAGACGAAACAAATACCGCTCTACATACTTCGCTTTGCGAGTATCCGTCGTCGTTGTTTTTCAATCACTGTCCAAATTTAAAGGAAACTGCCTTGTGTTTACATCGCTATACGGAATCCTGTTGTAATACGTATAAACTAACAGGATTCGAATAATAATAATAAGAAGAAACCGATTATGGCGATCAGCCACCATTAAAATGGGTAGGCTATACTTTGAAAATTTTCACTTTTTCTAAAAGTTATATTTTCTGATTCCGCATCCTTTAGAGAACATGAATGTAGAGTTTTATGCATATCTGGCCATATTTTCCTTGGCAAAAAACAGTAAAACATTAACGGATGAGAGTCCAAAACATAACAAATGTCCGTCTGGGAAAGACTCTTGGTGCTTTTATCAAAGGGATAAACCACTGTGAAATGATAAAAACTAAATCGAATGAGACTGTTGTACGTCATATGATGCCTATTTATCAGAGGCTTTCTGACAATGAGCTTCTTGAACGATGCGCTACGGGTAAGACTCAAAATGACAACGAGTCCTTACACGGACTGATTCGGAGCAAATGTCCAAAAAACACATTCACAGCGAGAAGGAGGGTCGAATCAGCTGTTGGAGAAGGAATTTGTGTGTATAATCGAGGGTATTTTTTAACAGTAACAAAGCTTCAAACAGCGTGTAAAATATCTCCAGGCAGAAATA
The DNA here is from genome assembly GCA_018207615.1 of Philaenus spumarius. Taxonomy (NCBI): domain Eukaryota; kingdom Metazoa; phylum Arthropoda; class Insecta; order Hemiptera; family Aphrophoridae; genus Philaenus; species Philaenus spumarius. The sequence goes on from JAGFPH010000477.1 coordinate 215,476, forward strand.
CTTCGAAACATTCAGCCAAAAAAGATTCAAAAAGGTCGCTCACAAAGGAAGAAAGGGCATCGCAGAAGTAAAAAAACTACAGGAAGTTACTCAAAAGCAGAGAAATTACAGAAGATCAAGAGAAGAAAGCATATGGAGCAGGGGAGTTTTAGAGGGAAAACAAACTTTGGGATGTTCGCAGACTTTGAACGCAATTTCCCGAAAATCAAGGCTTTTTTTAAAATTATTTTTCATTCCTTTTATTACAATAAGAAAGACACAATAATACATTAAATACTACAAAATACACAAAAGAGAAAAAACCAAAACAATATTACTTCTAAATCCTAAAACAATAAAAAAAACTTAATGTACGCAACAACAGAAAAAACTTAAGAAGAAATACATTAAATACTATAAAATACACAAAAGAGAAAAAAAAAAACAAAAAAAATATTACTTCTAAATCCTAAAACAATTAAAAAGTTAATATACACAACAACAGAAAAAACTTAAGAAGAAGAAGAGAAAAAAAGGAATGAATAGTGCAGCCTCCATGGGTCTGCCCGTTATGAGGCTGCATATCTCTCAATTAAAATAAAAAGAGAAGGAAAAAACAGAGTTTAAGATGACATCGGGAGCAGTTAAATTCTTAATAAATTAAAATTAAATTTAAAATTGATTACAAATATAAATAAAAGAATGACAAAAATAATTTGTTATGTGATAATTAATTAATTAGGCCAAAAGAACATAACATTATTGTATAACATTTTGTTGAATAAAATCTAAAGTTTTTTAACTAGCCTAATGAAATTTTTACCACACCACCCTTATACGATGTACTACTTTTAATGGTATAGTCAACCTTATATACAACCAAAAAGTTTTTTTTTTAATCTTGTTAAACAAATTTGGTTAAATTTGAAAAGTTTCACTAAAAGTAGATTATAAGGAACAAGAAAATATAAAAAAAATTTAAACTTATAAAACAAAAAATTTATTTCAACTTTTAATAATACCACCCCCACCCCAAAATATACATATATATATCTTTGTTGTTTGGGCAAAAGGGGTTATGTCAGACATCGTACAATATTCAGGAGATGGAGATATACTATTAAAAAGTGGAAACTTGAAACAATTATGATTGACATTGTTATTGTTATTGTTAAACAATAGAACATTATTTTACTATTCAAATATTTTTTCTCAAAAATATTTTTTTGTAAGCATATTAATATACTTGTGTCCTATTTATCAATGGCTTAACTCATGTCTACCGGGACTTAAACCCTTTTAATGACTTAAACCTATATTGTTTACTTTTATATACAGGTATATAAGTCAGACTTAACATGTTGTATCTTATAGTTATAAAGGAAAATAACGAATTAAGCCTGTTGTATCATACTTAATTTAGAGTTTATTCTCTATTTAATTTATTAAGTCATTTTATGTCTTTTTTACCAATTCTCTACAAGTTTTTTTTCAAATAGATGTAACTTGTGTTATACCCTTTAGACCAAAAAAGGTGATTTAGCTCCTTGTATCTAATGAAATAACTAATTAAATATATTTTACTGACTTAACCCGTTTGCACCATTGGAAAGAGCGATGTTTTATTCAGAAAACATCAAACATTCATATGGCCAAAAATATAGGGGTGACATATCCCATTTTTCCCAAACAGCAAAGATATATAGATGTAGGTAAATATATATATATATGGTGCTTAAGGAAAATCAGAGAAAAAGTTGAAAAATTACCACAGATATGAAAATTAGATTTAATGTAGGCGGATCCCCTTGATACAGACTAACAACACATTAGTGAATACGCGAAGATACTGCAGAGCGAAAAATCCGCCCAGCCCACCAGGTTCATGTTGACGAAGGTGGGACAAGGGTTAACCCTTGAGGAAAGAAAATTTGGCATGCGAAAAATGCGAACAATACCTAGAACCCTGGTCTAGTATATACAATATAACTAGTAGTTCTGTGAACAGTAGACATCGCTCGTTGAAATAACAAATGTGGTTTTGAGCTTAGGTTAAAAATAACGTGAAAGTAAGGAAGTAAGCAGAAGGTTTAGCCAGTGAAACATTATTTTGCAATTCCCGCGATTCCGGGGTTTCTAGTTCTCGTTTTTTTTTCTTTTCTTGAGCTTTAACTGCTAAAGATTTTCTTTTAGGTTGCATTGTGTTTTATGTAGGTTTATAATGCGTAAGGTAGCTACAAATATCGAGTTATTGAGGGAAAACATAGAATTAAATATTTACATACTTAAATATCTAAAACTTAACAATGTATTTACAGTTTCATATCATATTCCAATATTAGAAATAATGAAAACAAACGATGTTAAAGCGTCGTGATATTGATCTCAACCCATTTACCAACACTTCCCACGGTGTCCAATGGTCATTGTTTGTATGTCCTTTGTCGCCGCGAGGTTTCATTTGTTTCATCTCATTTTGTAATTCAAGTAAAGCTGAGTCAAATACTTTTATGGAATAATAATTTACAAGTATACAGTTCAATTCTTTAATTTAGTCTCTACACTTTCTTATAATAATATGTCATTTTTGGGCGAAGGATATATTCCTAAATTACTATTCAAAATAGGCCTAGTTTTGTTATCAGTCTTGTAGTAGGGACATACAAACTGGTGTTTTCAAAATAAGAAATTTGAAATTGATAAATATTTGTATACAGTTCTATTTAGAACTAAATTATGAAACATTTTTACATTTATGAAAAAAATTATAAAAAAATGTTACTACTGTTTATGTAGGCCTAAAGTTGAACCTTTTCCTTTCGTTACTTAACGTGCTTGTTTCTTAAGCTAATAACTTTGTTAATTTTACTTCAATAATTTTTTTACTGGCATATATGAATTCTTTGAACCTTTATCTACAAAAAAGCTATGGAACACTTTTGAATTGGTTTAGAATAAACGTAAAAAAACATGGTTGAAATACAAAAACTTGGACGATTTTTAACAAATTGGAAGTTTACGGCCATTTTGTGAGCTTACCGTTAGAAATACGGAAAAAATCAAGGATACAATTTTGTTGAAAATCTAATTTGCTACTGGCAAAATGCTATTAGTTTTTAAATCCGACTTACGGTTAAGCCACAAACTGGCTTTGGAAAAAAGCTTACACTGAGAGAAAAGGTCCGGCCGCCATTTTTATTTTATTTAAGGGGTTAAAAATGAAAAATGGAAAAAACCGTATACATACATGGCTCGGCCTAGGAATAATGAACATTCGTGCAAAAAAAACCCATCGAAATCGGTCAAGGCGTTTGGCCGTAATCGTGAGACAGACACATAGACACACAGACGAAATTCCGAACGGTCGAGTTAAAACGGAGACCTCGCTTCGCTCGGTCAATTATTTTGAAAATATTACTAGAAATAATGTTTTTTTTACCAAATCTACCTACGTAAAATAACGCTGCGTCTTATGTATGAGACTAAAGAATATTTTCCCAACTTTGTAGAACAAATGTTAAAATATCCAAATAATTTAAAAGAAAGTTAGGCGTAGAGATAGATCAAATATGCCATTTAGCTATTTAAAATATTTATCAATTTAAAATACATAGCTCAGGTAAATGAAGATGTTCAGTGTTGGTGAATATTAAGCAGATATTAGTTACACCTATACTCATGGCAACAATAACAATAACAATAACCTAACCTTTCATTCCGCTTTTACTTTCTCACTATACTATAGTATAGAGAAAGTATAGTGATCGCAAAAAAAAAATCGATGTTGAGATTTTTGTGGAAATATCCGTTTTGGGACCCCTGAGTCCAAAAAAGTGGTTTTTACAAAATGTCTTTCTGTATGTCTGTATGTATACAAAGCTAGAGCGAAAACTATTCGATCGATTTCAAACAAATTTGCACCAGACATGTCAAGTAGGCCTGTATAGATGCACGAAAAACGGTTTTGAAATGCTTTAAAAAACAACCTCCTTTTTGGCAAAAAACCCGCAAAAAAATCAGTTACTATTTTTTTATACAAAAACAGCTCTAACGATTTTGATAAAATTTTGCTTATTTGTAGCCCTTAATGTACCCTACCATATGCAAAACCCCGCATCTTTTGATAAATTCTCGTTTAGCTAATAATAATAATAATAACTGATTTTTGGGGGTTTATTGGCCAAAAAGAGGGTTGCGTTTCAAATTTTTTCCAAAGGCCTAATTTACATGTTTGGTGCTAATTCGTTCGAAATCGAATGGATATTTTTTACTTTTTTAGGTAATAATAATAATACATTATTATTTACTCTCCTACTTTAATACAATTATGAAGTCACGGTTGGGGTTACACACGGGGGTTGGCGTGCGAAGCACGCAATGCACTGTGTATTGATAATATTCCCAATATGCTGTTTGGCGTGCGATGCTTTTGTATTGAAAATATTCCCAGTACGGGGGTTGGCGTGCAAAGCACTGTGCGTCGGCCACTTCTCTTAAAGAAATATGAAACGGATGCGTGTTGTGACTGTGCTTAAAATGAGCCCTTGCAAACAATTTCATGACAACAAATAAACGAAATAAATGGTTTTAAATTTAACATTGCTCTTATGGGACACAAATCCAAGCTGGCCGCCAATACAGCAGACTCTTTAAAGCCTAGTCCACACTTACAAACATTGTTTGCGAACAGTTTGCCAGTTGTTTTCGTGTTTCTCATTTGTTTGCCGGATGTTTGCTGGATGTTTTGAAAATGTTTGACAACAGTTCGCAAACATTTTGCAAACAAATGACAAACATTTTAACTTGTTTCAGCAAACAAAAAACAATGTTTTCTGTTTCCCAAACCAAATGGAAAACACGCAAACATGTAGACCAGGCAAAGTATTGAAACATAAATAAATGTATGCCGACAGCTCCGATTTGGATGTGGTTTTTTGCATCGTGTTCAGTAAAATACCAGGAACAAAGTCTACATACGACCACTTTCGAGAGAAAGCGGAAATGCATCGCGAGTAGGCTACATAAAGTGCATAATTTTTTTGATATCTCTAAAAATGGATAAGAAGCTGTGAAAATCCGTACTCGGGGGTTTTTAGGTCGCTGATATCATTTCTGACCATACGAAATGCACCCGTGCCCCGGGTGGGGGGGGGGGCACCGGGGGGCAAAATTTGTGAAGTTGTGACAGAGACTTGAAAATTTCTAATAATCAATATTACCTTAGTTTGGTACGTCAACTAATCCTTCCTTCTCACTTCTTATTTTACGACCGCGGTTTCGGGCATTCGCCCATCCTCAGGTAAACACTTAACAACACAAAAACATTAATAAAAACATATAATAGCTCCGAGTGGAGATCGTTAAAATTTATTAAGAGTTCAATTTACGCATCTGACGTGCACGTCATGAGTTAGTGACTAACCTGATTTCATTTCTGACCATGCGAATTGCCTCTGGTGCACCGAGGGGGGGGGGGGGGGGGGGTGCATAATATTTTATGAAAGGAGAATTTTAATTCTCATAGGAGAAACTTGTATTTAAAAGAAATAATTTTGATATCTTGTTAAATAAATATCCACATTGTTAATCAAAAGAAGTCAGTTATGTATTGAATTGTTAAATAGAGTGACAGTAGTTCCTTTATAACGTAGACACCACTTATGAATGTTCAAGATGTTTTCAAATGTTTAAACACTGAATTTCGGGCAACCGATTGATTTTCAACTAGTCAGAATTGAAATCAGCGCGCCCAAAAAAATCCGAGAGGAATTTTTCAATTCTATTTTTCAACTTCACAAATGTTCCCCCTCCATCGCCCCCACGGTGCACCGGGGGCCTTTTGCATTGGTCAGTATTGAAATCAGCGCCCCCAAAATCCCCCGAGAGGAAATTTTCAAGTCTCCGTCGCAACTTCACAAATTTTCCACCATCGCCCCCCAAAGCCCCCCCCCCCCCCCCGGTGCAATTTGGGCATTTCGCATGGTCAGAAATGAGATCAGCGACCTCAAAAACCACCAAGTACCGATTTTCGCGGTTTTTCATTCATTTTTAGAGGTATCAAAAAATTATGCACTTTTGGATGCACTTTATGCACCCGCGGTGCATTTCCGCTTTCTCCGGAAACTGGTCATACGTAATACGGACCTTCTTCAAGAAATCTGCGAGTCCACCATCGCCTTCTCCTAGGTAAGCTAACCTCATTGTGTAGAATTAAATGTAAACTAGCACAAGCTAGAAGAACGTCAACATCTCGAGAAACACTGCCTAGCTAGTGTGGACACAAAACAATGACAAACATTTGTTTGCGAACAGTTTGTTGTTTCTTGTTTGTAAGTGTGGACTAGGCTTAAGGCTCTGCTCCAGCAAAAGAGAAAGCAATCGACTAATCCATCGCTTCACTCTATAGTTGGATCCAAACAGTGGAATTTCTTGCAGCTGAGCTCTTTGAAATTGCCTCTTTAAAACCATTTTATAAATCCATCTTTTCTAATTGCGTGGTGAGAAAAAAACTAAACATTCTTTATAAAATTAATGATCCGACTTGCGATTTACTTTTAACTATTAATTTTTTAACGTGTAAGAAACAAATTCAAACTTGGTACTTAAAACAATTAAATTACATAACAAATTGAAAATTCCCCCAATACGGAGGACGGCGTGCGAAGCACGCAATGCATTGTGTATTGAAAATACACCCAAAACGGGGGATGGCATGCGATGCACGCAATGCATTGTGTATTGAGATTACCCACAATGCGGGGGTTAACGTGCGAAGCACGCAATACATTGTGTATTGAAAATACTCCCAATATGCGGGTTTGTGTGCGAAGTACTCAATGCACTGTTTATTAAAAATACTCTCAATACGGGGGTTGGCGTGCGAAGCACGCAATGCATTCTGTATTGAAAATACTCCCAATACGGGGGTTGGCGTGCAAATCACGCAATGAATTGTGTATTGAAAATATTCCCAATATGCGGGTTTGTGTGTGTAGTACGAAATGCACTGTTTATTAAAAATACTCTCAATACGGGGGTTGGCGTGCGAAGCACGCAATGCATTATGTATTGAAAATACTCCCAATACGGGGGTTGGCGTGCGAATCACGTAATGAATTGTGTATTGAAGATATTCCCAATATGTGGGTTTGTGTGTGAAGTACGAAATGCACTGTTTATTAAA
>JAGFPH010000477.1:263171-279193 GCA_018207615.1 Philaenus spumarius
GTACGGGGTTGATATGAGCAACAATTTTTAAATTATTATGTGGTGGCCGGGCTTTTGTATCACTCTGTATAATATAGGGTATTCAATTCTTACTTTCATGCAAATCTAGTCCGAACAAATCTGGCAACCCTGTTATCTTATATCGCGAAAAAGGCATGGCTAAAAATTCTCTACGTCGAATCACATGAGCGACTTTTGGTTCGGTAATTTGTTATGTTGTACTTGTTTTAGATCGTCTATAACTGATTTCCGGCCACCAGTGAAGCGTATTCATTATAAACAATTGACAAAGTGAAGCGGTATTAAAACCTCTGGCCACCGCGTTCTCCACTAGAACCCATTACCTAATGTAGGCCTACCAAGAAATTCCTTCGAATCACCTCCCTGAAAGGGTTTTTAACTCCAACCTGTTTGTTTAATTTTTATCGGAAAATATTGTGCATTCACTACAGCACGAGGCGAAATCAACATCGACAGTAAAATATGATAATTTACTCGCAACGACCTACTTGCAAGTTTAAAAAGCCCTTACTATCGATCTAAAGAGTTTCGTTGCTAGTCGCTGCATATAATCAGGGCCGGATCTACATATTTTGCCCCTATGGGCCTCCCTCCGAAATTGCCGTCCCCTTCAATTAAAAGCACTCTATACCCCAACCAAAATTTACTCTAGTTTACATAAAATTTGCAATATTTTTTACTCCTTACAAAAAACTATTAATACTATTTTCTTTCTTCTAATTTGCTCAGGTTGATTTAATTAGTAGTGAAAAAAATTTGTTGTATAACTAATGAGTCAATGAGATTTATAAATCGTTATTAAAAAACCAAATATAATATATGTAGTTTGAATTAACCTACAAAAAAAAAAATAACTGTTTCATCTTTAGAGAAATATTATACTCAGTTTTTATTAATATTTCTGCACGATAACACCAACAGGAGGTGAGGAGGCTAAATCTAATTTTACTTAAAAAAAATTAATTACGTTATTACGTAATTTTTACAAGGTGAAATTCAGAAGTGGTTTTGCAAAATAATAAAAGTCACATCAATTTCAAATCACGTATTTCAAGTTTATTACCCAGTTTAAACAATTAATCCCAATAAATAAACATGTAAATGTAACCTCTAAAGCGTGTTTCGGAGAATCTAACTTTAAAAATTCAAACTACAAGAGATAGGATAGGTAATTGTTTAGTATTTAATGAAATATTATATTTTTGAAGTGCGGAAAACAAATTGAATTGGCAGAAGTTAACTGGAATTTCTTACGCCTTGCTTTTACTGTTAGGCTAGGCGCATATTGAGACGCGGTTGACGCGTGTGAGATGGCACGACGCGACCTGCATGACGCGATCGCGCCACACGCGTCGCGTTGGGGAACGCATATTACAACGCAGTTGCTCCCAACTCTCCCAACATTTTGTTTTGTTAGAATGTTCAAAATGAATGATTCACGAATAAAACTATGTTTATTAGATCTAAGCTCAGAATCTGATAATAGGCCTATAGCAGACACTGAGAATATAAATATATTGGTGATTGACAATTATAGCCTACTGAACATATGACAATACAAATCTATTTTCTATAAAAAAATATTTCTCCAATTTAGATGAAATTTTAAATATATTTAAACAAATATGTATAAATACAATTTACAAAAATGGTAGCTCTACTATAATACTTAAATAAATAGGTCAGCAACTTTACTAAGCATAGCCTATAGAATGCGTATAATTTATCTATCAACATATCTTCGGTAAAAATCTTATCAAAAGATATGATGGACTGCGCAAGTCCAGTACGAAATATAAATATATAACTTAATTGACATAATATTAAAATTATTCAAGATAGTAAAATAAACCTCCCCCCCGCTCCCAAAAATTAAACAAATGTTTAGTGAGATGTTAACGTTTTTATTTAGGAGGACGATTGTAAAGTTTAACCATACTGTGTTGCGCCTAGAAAAGAGTCATAGAAGTATAAAGTTGATGGCCTATGTGCTTAAATATTGTCGTAGAGTTTACAGTTTTTTTAATTATATTTATATATATATATATATTACAGTATTTATATGTGTTATAAATTTCAAACGAATCCGATGAATATTTTTTATAAAAAAACAGTTTTTAATAAAAACATATTCATTGATAATTATGCGTTCATAAAGTTGATAGCCTATTAAAAAATATCGTAAATATATATATTTTATATTATATTTATACATATATTGTTTATATATATTTTTAATTTCATACAAATTGGATGTTTATTTTTAGAGAAAATTTATTTTTATTCAATAAAAGTTCATCGTGACCTCTTGTAGATCTAGACTTAGCGAAATCGTGTGGCGCGTGGGGCGAGAAACTGTGTCACTGCCAGAAACTGTCGTGCCACGCGAGTCGCGCTGCGTAGCGTAGCGATGTCAATATGCGCTAAATCCATTCATTTACGAATGTTACAAAAAGTTTCGCTGTGCCACATCGCGTGACACGCGTCAATCGCGTCTCAATATGTGCCTTGCCTCAACATTGTCAAACTCTTCTATCAAGTCTTTAAAGTCAATGCAAACAAAAATTCCTACGTGGGCGACACGAGCTAACAGAACGGACGGGTGATTTTTGAATTATCAAACAAATGTCAATGCATTTTAGCTTTCTACTTCGACGACCGTAGCGACGCCACGTGAGCTGGTGGTGCGACCGAGTTTTGAAATTTCAAATCAGTTTGTCTTTTTCCGCTGCTGTACCTCGTGTCGCGTCGCTCCTGTCGCTCGTATAGCCCGTGTCAACTAAACAGACGATACCGTTGTCAGCGATCTGTTATAAGATCAGCTCAAGGATATGACCGCCTGTGTCGCCCGCATCGCCGTCCACGTAGAACACAATAATCTAACTAATGTTTGCGATACGAGCGTCGTATCGCCGATGTCGCTCCGATCGCTTGTGTCGCGTCGCTCCTGTCGCTCGTATAGCCCGTGTCAACTAAACAGACGATACCGATGTCAGCGATCTGTTATGAGATCAGCTCAAGGATATGACCGCCTGTGTCGCCCGCATCGCCGTCCACGTAGAACACAATAATCTAACTAATGTTTGCGATACGAGCGTCGTATCGCCGATGTCGCTCCGATCGCTTGTGTCGCGTCGCTCCTGTCGCTCGTATAGCCCGTGTCAACTAAACAGACGATACCGATGTCAGCGATCTGTTATAAGATCAGCTCAAGGATATGACCGCCTGTGTCGCTCGCATCGCCGTCCACGTAGAACACAATAATCTAACTAATGTTTGCGACACGAGCGTCGTATCGCCGATGTCGCTCCGATCGCTTGTGTCGCGTCGCTCTTGTCGCCCACGTAGGAATCGTAGGAAGACTGAACGAAAGACAACAGACAACTGCGATTTCTCGGTGTTAGCCAGAGGCACGAAGTTTATTAGTTTGAGTCAAACGAATAACTCGGCATTAGCACATCTATATATATATATATCACACGCTCGTAGGCACATGTTGTAAAACTGGTATGGAGTTTTAGTTTTGTTCCAGATAAGGGTCTTTTCTGTTATATATCCGCATTTACAAACTATTTTCTATAGAATGAGGATTAATCGGGATAACACTACAAACATGAAATATAATATTTACTCACCATTTAAACGTATAATTGTTGGGAACAAAAACAAAAAATTAAACATGCGCAACTTTACTATTCGACTCTAGGCTAACCTACGGCAACAGAAATTCAAAAATAATAATAAAAAAGTACCTAAAAGGTTCTAACCTAACCTATTTAGTCAAAGTATGTTTACCTGCATTCTGCATTCAACATTTAACATTAAAATGTAAAACAACGTCGTTCTCTGCAAAAATATTAGGCTAGAGTCGAATAGTAAAGTTACGCGTTTGCGATAACCCTTATCTAATATCAACAAAAACTGGAAACTTCCTTCCTTATATGTTTTGGAGTAGTTATAAATAGTTATTTGGACATTCCCGATTAATCCTCATTCTATAGAAAATAGTTTGAGAATAGGAAATAGTTTGTAAATGCGGGGATATAACAGAAAAGGCCCCCGGATAAAACATAATACTGTAATACTGTAATATTTTTTCCCAAATTCCAATTTTTTTGCCGTTTAGCCGCCCCTATAAATTTGCCGGTATGGGCCCGGGCCCACATGGCCCTATGCTATGGATCGAACGACTGTAATCAATTTATTTCCTCTGTATCTGAATTCAATTGATTACTTTGCCAATCGATATTTCCTTTAATTATACAGAATGTTTGTTTAAAAAGCTGAGATAGTTCAGGGGTGGTGACGTGGGTCAAAATATAAAAGTTTTCTTTCTGTAAGTCTTCTTTTACCAGCTATCCGCCATTTTCACTTTTTTACTAAACCATTTTTATCTCTGGCTTAAACGACTGAATTGAAATTTTTCACTGCACTCATCGATGTAAGTACCTAGTTTAACAAATTAATTAATTAAGTCTCCCACATTGTCCCTAGCTTGGAATCGAAATTGGACAACTTGGGAGCACCAGACATCCTTTTGCCAGCCTCGCGATGTTTTTTTCGGACCCTTTTGCCCGAACCCGAGCGCTGCGAACGACTAAAATTAAGAGATCGATGATTCAGAGTCGAGGCGGCCGAAAAGTTTTAAAAAAAGGCGATACTTAAACGATTATATTAGGCATGATCATTATTGTAATCAAAATAAGACCAAACATGATATAATTTGGACCACATTTAGTGGTTAATACTTATCGAATAACTCATATAATTTCACGATAAATAAATTAATAAATAAATATCCCAAATGAGAGCACAACACGGATTATACATACAAACAATGGCTACATACAAACGCCGTCACAAATACAAGGTTGAAAGAGAAAAATATTCAAACGTAAGTGCCTGAACGCCGGCCGCACGGCGATTTAGCAGGTTGCCCGGTACATACTACCTCTCGCAAACTGTGAAAAACTAAAAAGTGGCTGGTCGCTTTGACGTTGACATTGTGATGTTGTTTTGCGATTTTTGAGTGCCGTTAGAATAATTCACTAACAAGCGTCTGTGTTGTGTTCTCGCGATAAGCTTGAATGTGTTGAATTGTTTTTGTACAGTATATGAAAAGTAATTTCTTAATATACATAAATGAGTTTAGGTTTACAGTCTTTTACCGAGGATTTAAATTTCTGATAAAGGCTATTGACTAAACAGTAGACATTTTGTCAAGTTTTTGCTTAAAATAGTATGTGTCTAAAATTTGCTATGTGCTATATACAAGTACAAAAATAGTTACATATACATGTGTACTTTTCTTATAAAAGTAAGCACATTATCTGCACCCCCTAAACTCACCAAAGATACGTAAACTAGGATTTTTAGAAGTGAAAATTTCAAAAAATTTCCGGGCCTCCCTTTCCGTCACTTTAGTCAGTTCCGGCAGTGATCCGGTACCGGAAAAATTACGGCTAAACCCTTCACGACAATCCCACCAAACGATTCAGTTTAGTCATAGATTGATTATCGTAGTTGAAGCCATTCAGTCTCTTAGTTTTAGTCTGTGCTTCGAATATGAAAGCATCCCGATCGGGCTAAAAATGTTAGGCGGGGAGGTCAATGGGGATGTTGACTCGGAGGTTCAGGCGGCTAATGTGTCACTTGAACAATTTGGACCCGGTGTCCCTAAGACTCCTCTGTCTCCGAGACCTCGTACAACCGGCCCGGATCATTTGCTTATTTAGTCAGCTGTAACCTAGCCGTTAATAATTTAGATAACGATTTTACTTATGACAGGCTATTTACCTTACATTGTCAACCAAACGTATTAGTAATTAAATTACGAATTGGCACTTTAGTAACAAGCCATCCATGTCCGACCAAAAACATATAAGGTTTGACCTTGTGTCAGACAAAAAACCCGTTGCAGCGATAAAACTTCCACAAAAAACTAATCGGGAGAGTATATTCTTAAGGCTGAGTTGGAAGGATATCTTGGTCCAATCTTGACTCCTTCAAGTCTTGATTATGCTTCCGATAGGTTTAAAACTTCAACTTTGACAGCTTTTGAATAAAGCTGTCAAGTAACATCCCCCAAGGCTATGACGGTGCGGTGAGCAAATTGAGAAAAGAGGCTAGGTGCCTCTTTAATCGCACTATGCGTACCAGGGAGTGGGAAGCTTATAATGGCCATCATTTCCTACAATAAAGAGATAAGAAAATAAAAAATGAGATCTTGGAAGCTCTTTTGTGATAGAGTTATGGATATATGACTGCTAGAATACAAAAGTACACTAAGCCAATTGGTCTTTGAAAGCTGGATAGTGGGGAAACACCATGGATCGTAAGGGATCATTGGTGCTTCTCCTAGATACCCATTTTCCTGGCAGTTATGTTGATGTTTCGCATACTGCGGCGCATGATCCTGGCTCCTCATCAGCCAGCATCGCCTCGCTCTCCATCTTCTCGTTTAATTAGGTAAGATGAGCTATAAACTATTTGAAGCCTTTCAAGTAGGGATGGCACTTTCTTTGCCGTTCTGCTACATGGCCTTTATATACTCCGTTTCTGGATGAGGTATTTCGGCTCGCTAAAGGTTAGGATATATTCCGGTCTCCTGGAGTTATGTGAAAGTTGTTTTCATCCTGAAGGCTAGATCTTTTAGACGAATTAGCTTATCTTCCTTCTTTTAAAAAGTTTGAGAATGTGCTGTATCAGCACATTAGTTGCACTCATTTGTATGAACCCGATGCATAGCAGCCGACATGCATATCAAGTTGGTAAATCAACCATTACCGAACTTCATGATATTGTGGGTAAGGTTGAGCAAACCCTTAGGTGTGGGGAAGTTACTCTATGTACATTTATGTATATTGTGGGGGCATTTGACAACAAATCGTTGTCTTCCGTTAAAAGGGCTGCCACCTCTAACGGGGTGGAACCCAGAGCAGCTAACTGGATTCGATCCATGCTCGCTCAAAGAAGAATATTTGTTAAAAACGAAGATGACTATTTAGTCACACGATCTGTCATGTCTCCTTGCTTGCGGTCTCTAGTAGTTGATGAACTTTTGGTCAAATTGGCTGTCAAGGGTTTTGAGGCTATTGGCTATGCTGATTATCTAGTGATAGTTATCCGTGTAAGCACGACAATACTACAGCAGAGCTCATACAAAATCTTCTGGATTTGGTCTGGAATTGGTGTCGGAGGTAGGACTTGAGTATCAGTCCGGTCAAAACTGTACCTGTCCACTTCCCCAGAAAAAAGAAACTAAAGTTAGAATTGCCCATCATTCGTGGGGTTCAACCGAAGCTATCTGGGGGAAGGCTAAGTATCTTGGCGTAATCCTTGATCGAGGGCTTCTCTGGAACGCTCAGTTGGACACGGTTGTTTTAACCCCTGGTGTAGTCGGACAGGGGTATTTGGGCTATTAATCAGATGTATGGAAAAACATGTGGCACTACCCCCAAAATGGGTGACTTGGCGTACACCGCCACTTCCATGCCAACTATCACATATGCTATGCGGCCTTTGTGTGGTGGTAGAAAGTCAAGCAGACTGGAGTCATAAAAAAGCTACAACCTCTTGGAATACGTAGAACCATGCGCTCCTGCGTACATCGGCTATGGAGGTATTTTTTCAAAATGTCCCCTTTGCATATTCACGTGCAGAGGGTTAGGTTGCGGTCTAATATGGGGCTGATGGGGTCTCATAATTACAAACCTCGGTATCTTCAGATTTTAAGAGCTTCGGGTGGTTTAAGGAGGACCTTATGGTGTCGGATGTTACGATATGGACAATAATCTTCGACCAATATTTCACGTTCAAGATCGATAGTCTCCAGGAAGTAGGAGCGGCTGGTCCAGGTAGAAGCACACAAGAATGGTATACAGATGGCACCAAAATTAACAGCGGAGTTGGAGCAGGAGTCTATGGTCCTAGGTGTAGCGTATCCAGGGATGTGGGCTCCTCCCCATCGATTCTGCAGGCGGAGGCTGTTTTGATTGAATTGTGCATCCGTGAAATCCTTATAAGAGGAATTAAGGGATTTAGGGTTAGTATATTTTCTGATAGCAAAGCTAACTTAAAGGCGCTGGAATCAAGGCTAGTTTTTGACTCCTTCAAAGTAGTGAATGAAATGGCTAAATGGAGTTACTCTTAAATGGGAACCTGGCCAAGTGGGCATCAAGGGCAGCTGATAGCCTTGCTGGAATTGGTGCCAAATATTTATTCAGTGGCCCAGATCCTTTCTGTGGGAGGCCCAAGGATCGCCTAAGAAATGTTGCTGAAATCTGGACGCAGAAAAGTTGATCCTCACACTGGAACGATGCTCCTGGGCTTAGGCAGGCTACAATTTGCATATACCTCTCTAGTCGAAAGGTCAATAGCATTGATGTACGGATCGTAGATACCCTCACTGGTCACTGCTAGGCCAAATACCACCTCAAAAATAGAGCAGATTTCAGAAGACTCCTGTCGATTCTGCTCATTTAGGATTAAATCAGTTCAACACCAGCTGTGCGAGTGCGATACTTTTACAAGCTGTTGTTACGATGTATCGTAACAAGATTCTCATTCGTTTAATAAGAGGCCTAACATCTCTCAGTTAACATCTTACAATAAACATATTAATAAGAATAGTGTGTTTATTATTGCAAACATATTTAAGTAATGGTTGGCAGAGCATCACGACGGAAACGTGAAGTTCCCGGGTTCAACTCCCGGTCTTGGTCTATGTTTTTTCACTTGTAATTTAATTAAATAGCCCTTGCTAAGGAAGTATGTAAGCGGAAAAAAAAACAATAATAACACCACTGTAAGCTGCGAAATAAGAATTGAGATTGTTTTCAATGTCGTATACACGAGGTATTCAATCTGTTTATTCAATAATTGCAGTAAAACCGTACAAGTGAGATAACATCGACCAATATCTGAAGATATCAGGGTAGCTCTGTTGGCAGAGCATCACGACGGAAACGTGAAGGTCCCGGGTTCAACTCCCGGTCTTGGTCTATGTTTTTTCACTTGTAATTTATTTTTTTATAAGGTCTTCCGCCAGGTAGGTAACTTAAATAGATTAGATTAAATTAATAAATTATTAAGTTATATGGTCAAAACTATATAAAAAAGAAAAGATATAGGCCTACATAAATAAACATCTGGATATTTGCTAAAAGCTGTAAAACAACTAAAAACATTTTAAATATATTTATTTAGAAAAACTTAAAATTATACCAACATAGGCCTATTAAACAGGATGTCTCGGTCAACAATAGATAAATAACAAAAGATATACATAAAGAAACTCTGGATACTTTCTAAAAGCTGTAAAACAACTAAAGACATTTGAAATATATTCATTTACAAAAACTTAAAATTACACAATGTTAGGTGTACAAAAATGGAGGCATTATAAAGAAAGACACTTTTTAATTTGAAAAGTTTTCAATATTTATTAAATGGCTTAACTGATATTCATCTAACTTGATCACACAAGTAATTATTCATCAATTAATTGACTAGGTACAATACCTGCTTTTACCTAGTCAATAATTTGATACAACTCTCCAATCCGTGGGCTAACATGTTGAAAGTAATTTAATTCATAATCGTTATTGTAAATTTAATGAGAATTATTAAAGCTCGCTTTGCCTTGTGATATTTATTTACTAAAAACAAAAACTATATAAGTTTTTATCCGATTTTACATTTAAATGATAACCCTCCGTTTTACACACCAATAGTAAATTTGTATGTAATATCTTGGTTTGAGAGTGATTTAGACCACTCAGTCTATTTGGATGTTTTAAATAATTATGAAGACGTATTATGAGAAAAACGAAAGTTTATATATACTAAAGGGAACCGAAAGACTGGATTTAGAAGGAAAGATGTACACTGAAATTCAAAAGATTTCAGCTGTAATGAAGATAACACGTTTTAGAAACGAAATAGCCAAATAATCTAAGGCGAACGTTTTATAATTGGAAAACTATTCCACAATTTCGCTTACTGTAGTAGCCTACTAGCCAATTAATTTTGCAGTGATATTACAGCTTCGTGCGCAGCGCACTTTTTCATTTATAGGCTATAAGTTTTGTTTTCAGATGAACGTTACATAAAATAATTAGCCTATAACAATTAAACTAGTAAATATATTTAACCTACATCATGTTTTGAATAACAGTTTATGGTATCTTCGGTGCTTACTGTTACTAAAATGTGATGTTATTATTAGTTAAGGCTCTTCTTTACCTTGAAGAAAACTCCCCCAGTGTACAGTATGATTTTAATAAGAAGGTCCGACTCAAGCCGCAAAATCGTTGAAACATGCATTCTTAATAACGTGTTTCGGATTCTACTTATAAATTAATAATCTGGGAAACTACTTTGAGTTATAAAAAAGGCTTTATATTTTTTACCTGTTAGCTTAAAATATGTAAATTATTGCTTAAAACTCCCAAAAAATGCATTAAAAATAATCAATTTTTACTCAGTTAAACTAACTGCTGATTGAAAGGAGTTGCCGTTTATATCTTTCAATTATGATATATAAGACAAAAGCACAAAGCCTTTAAGAACAATTTAAGATATTCCACAACTTTTTAGGTTGAAAAACGGCGTCCGAAACACGTTAGTACGAACTGCATATTTTTGCTGTTTTACGCAAGGTATAGAAGACCCTTAAGTGAATTTTATTTTAATTGTAATTTTACAGTAAAGTTTTAGACATTCTCCAAGATCGTTAAAATGATCTTTTTTGTGCTTATAACAATTCTACTGACAGAATCTGTACGTTCTAACTCGCCCACAAACAAATAGCCTACATTAAAATCCACTAATTGGTAATCTGTCTATACATATAAATTAAATTGAAGTGTGCCTGTGATTTCGAAATTAATTATTTTTCACGCTTTACCAAAACCTTAACACGCATTTTTTTATTTTTTGTCTGTTTGTCCGGGCTAATCTCCAGAATGGCCGAACCAATTTTGACACGATACTTTCATTTGCATGTAGAAGAAATTTCAGAGATTAATCCAGGATACCTTTTATACAGGAAATATTTAGGGTTCCTATTTAAAAAATAATTTAGTTGTAGCTCATTCGTCACCGAAAATGACGACTTTGTCGTTGAAACGCGTTTGACGAATCAACGTATTTTTTGTGAGAATTGTGTTCATTTTTATTTTTACTTTTAGTAAAGATTATGGATAAAATTATGGGTTTGCGAACGGACGTTCCACACGACCATTATAAATAAAACAACTGATTTGGATCAAAAGCTTAAGGGTCTGCTCCAGTAAAAATAAAATGGATTTTTATCCCATAAGAGCATTGTTAAATTTCAAACCATTTATTTCGTTTACTTTTTATCATAAAATTGTTTGCAAGGCCTCATTTTAAGCACAGTCACAATACGCATCCGTTTTGCAATTTACATTTTTTTAAATTTCTTTCATTTGTAACTACATTTAGTAAGTACAAAGTTTGAATTTTTTTCCTAACTCAATAAAAAAGTAATAATTAAAAATAATTTGCAAGAAGGATCCGAAATTTTATAAAGAATATTAAGTTTTTTTTTCAACACTCAATTACAAAAGATATACTTATAAAATGGTTTGAAATGAGGCAATGTCAAAGCGTTCAGCTGCAAGATATTGCACTGTTTAGATAGGGAACAGTGATCGGAAGTGCGTTTCCTGTTGCTTTCTCGTTTACTGGAGCAGACCCTTAACACTTTGACAAGATCGTCTGTGTTTCAATTTACTGTACGTTTAACCGTTAAATATATATCAAAACAGTAAGCAATAATATTAAATGTACTCATAGATGTTAAATAATACACCTCAAAACCTGATTTGTAATTTTTAGGATCGTTCGGGAGTTACGAGTTATGAAAACGGTATTTTTAGCGTGTATCGGTGCATCTATATACCAATAAAGGCTATATATAGGCTACATACATATAAATAAAATTGAAGTGTCTGGCTGTGATTTCAAAATATAATCTTTTTCCTAAGCTCATATAGATATTCACACATTACCAAAACCTAAACACACATTTATAAGTTTTGTGTCTGTTTGTTTGTCCGGGCTAATCTCAGGCATGGCTGAACCGACTTTGACGAAACTTCTTTTTTCTCTTTTTTTATGATGATTTATTTATTTACCACCAAACATCCCAAACATCTATATAATTTTTTTTTTACAAAATAAACACAATTCTTTCTTATATCTACTAAAAAAATAAAAATGTAAACCTTTTAAACCTAAGTCTACTGATAATAAATAATATATCTCCTAGGCATTGCCTGTTTGAGACTTCCAACATTTCATTGGCTATGAAAAAAGAAAATTAAAAAAAAGAGAGTTGTGTCGCCGTTCAACCACATTAACAAAATTAAACTACACTATTTTATTATAAAATTACAAAAAGAAAAAATAGATATTTACTTAATTAGTTAAGGGGAGTCGGATGGTGAAAAATAAAACAAAAAATACCTTTTTTGGTTTTTTATATTTGTTTATTCTGTATCTTTTGAGGATTATTTTAAGACCTTATTTATTAAAATCGGATGAGCCAAAGTGGTTTTATAAGCATTTTTATTAGTGTGCACGAACAATTTAAGACAAATTTCTGGACTGTATGCTCAAGCACATATCGTTGACGTTCATGCAAAATGTCATACGTAAAAAAGTGCACTTTTCAGGAAACAATAAATAAAACAGTCCTGAATATATATTTATATTTATATATATATATTTCCTGAAACAATATTTATTGTTTCCTGATAAGTTATATTAAAATAAGTGTAAATAGTAGTTAATAACTGCTTGTAACTTTAAACGCTATTTCTGAAAAATCAGTTTTTCTCTTACAAAAGGTACATTTTCTCAGGAACTATAAAAGATATCTTCACGATTTTTTTTAATTTAAATTGACACATTATGCTGGTTATTTTGAGTGTGTGTTTTTTTGTTATATTTTATAAATTTATATTTGTGTTTTTTTATATCTAAAAACACTGTAAAATAGGTCGTAATTTGAATTTAAAAAGAAAAATATTAAATATTATTTTTTTTTTTATACAACACACAAAATTACCAACACAATAGGCCAAAAAAACAACACAAAAATCATAAATATATCTTTTATAGTTTCTGAGATAAGTGTACCTAAAGCTGAACAATTTAACATGGGCAAGATAGGACCATCCGACTCCCCTTAACACCTGCAAGGTAATCACAGTCCTAAATAAAAAAACAATATTTTAGTACTACACAAAATACAGGATTCATGCCAAGTACAGTAATTAGTTTACAAGCCATTAGCAATTATTAACTTTCATTAATAGGCCTATGTAGTGGACTTTTCAGACAGTATTTTACGCCGCTTTTTATTCCAAGAATATTAAACATTTCTATTAAGAAATTGAAAACATGTAAAAATTATGGACGAAATTAGGCCTTTTGGGGACAAATATTTATTAATATCGCGTGTATATTTCAATCTATGTCTTGGATTATGTAGGCTATATGCACGTCACAGCTACCCCCACCACATAAATTAGATCCAAACGCCTCTGTCCTATTCAATAATCATTTCCGTAAAAATTCTTATACAAAATTAAAAAAAAGTAAGCATTATGAAGAAAATTAAGGGTTTTGTGGTTTGCATCGACATAATTATGTCACCACAGGGGCAGAGCCCTAGTAGCGAGATCGATCGGACATCCTGTATCAGACATTTGCAGGATAGATAGACATGACAGTGTTTGGGATAAATGCGGCTGAACCAATTTTAACGAAACTTTCATTCGCGTGTAGAGGACTATTCAGAGATTCATCTAGGCTACTTTTAATCACGGAGATATTTAGGGTTCCTATTTAAAAATGAAAAACTGTAACGATTATGGACAAAATTAGGGGGTTGGCGAACGGACGTGACCATTACAAACAAAACAATAATTGATTTCAAAAGCTTAACGCTTTGACAAGATCGTCTGTGTTTTAATTTACTTGTATACGCTGAATTAACGAGTACATATCAAAACATCAGGCCTATATGCAATAATGTGAAAAGCACTCATAGATGTTAAATAGGCTACACCTCAAAACCTGATTTGTAATTTTTACGTTCGTTCAGAAGTTGTGAGTTAGTTATAAAAACAGGATTTTTAACGTTTAATGGTGCATTGCTAATAATGAATTTACGTAGACCTAAATGGGATACGTAGATCGATTTGGGCGAAACTCACTGTTCATTTTTGGGCCATGGATCTCGAATTTAAAGCAAGGCACAATATCTCGAATAGGTATGCGTGTAATGGCAAGGCACTATATTTACCCCATAGTCCTTTTATCTTTTTAGTCCCGAAGACGCAGGTAGGCCTACCAGCTAATAAACAGCCTATAATAGACTAATAATACGAAAAGGAATAACAGTTTTTGGAAATCCTCTCTTCAAAATTTCATCTTTCGTAGGATGAATTAGGTTAAAACATGAAATAAACATCTAACTTAGATGTGGCTAAATAGACGAGAAGGCCTCGCTTTCCTCCAAACATATTTACGAATACGTCTTAGGCCTATTTGAATGCCACAGATATTTTATAGTTTCAAAATCGAACTTCAATTTAAATTTGTAGGTCCATAGGCCTATAGCCCAATTATTTTAAATTAAGACCATGAACATAACAAATTTAATTAACAGCCCAAAAAACGTAATCATATCGAGTTTTACTAAAAAAAGTAAATTTATTTGTATAAGAACAGTGAGATAAGTAGGCTAATTCGTATTTCTTGTAGTCTTTCTTCCTTTCTTTTGACTTAAATTACTTTTGAAGAAATGTTTCCTTCGTAGGCAAACCTTGAAAAACGAGCGGAATATTTATTTATTTTATTTCCAATGTATTTACGTTGACTGGTTTTATAATATTATGAAGTTTTAAAGGGAGAATACGAGCGCACTGCAAGACGTAGGCCTAAATGCGCCTCCTTGGGCTTAAAGGCTACATACAAACACAACGCATTAACATGAGCCAGTAAAAATGCAGATAAAACATAAATATTCAACTTTCAACTGATGTCATAGGTTTTGCCTTTGCCATCACTGTTGTGAACAAGAGCTACAAGCTGGCTTGTACAAGGAAAACAAAACTAAACCGTGTAATTACCCACTCCCTCTCTATCCGCCATCTTGGTATGTTGCGGCCTTAGTCCGCTAGGCTACAGCACCTTGCTGTATGCGCCTAGGCCTTCGTAATACTATTAGAAGATTATCTTCGAGATTAATTCAAAGATTTGAGAAATGTTCGCAACATAATTATACGTTTATGCTACAGTTTCAATTATTTCGAACTCTTTTATTACACACACATTTTGTGTCAAACACTTTTACGATTCACATTTCGTTTTCGAACCATTACCTTACAATACCCATTACACACTGACGATTACTTATAAACATTTTTTATTTAAATGTTACATATGCAATTAAATGAATCGTATTACTTAAATCTTAGACAATGCGAGTTTGCTTTAACTTTTAGAAAAATAGATGTTTGAATATAGGCCTATTGCTTAACCGTCAAATTTTTGGTGAAGTATTCGAAATGGATCAGGTAGATATGTTTATGTGAATCACCTAAGTAGGCGCCTATCTTAGTTAAACTAATAAACCTAAACATATTACGAAAGAGCGTTTTAGGTTAAAAAGTAATTCAAATACATATTGATTATAATAGACCCTATTTAAAACAGTAAGCAAAACACACCCGGACGAAAATGTTTACAATGTTTTTTACAGCAGCTTTTTAGTTTATAAAGTAAATGAAAATACTTAATTGATTTCATCATATAAAATAGCAATCGAAATAAACTCGGACGAATATTTTTACGATATTTGTGTACATTGCCATCGTAGGTTATAAATTAAACACATTCATATTGATTTTAACATACGAAATAGCAACCGAAATAGACTCGGACGAATATTTTTACGATTT
>JAGFPH010000477.1:304069-317483 GCA_018207615.1 Philaenus spumarius
CCCCCCAAGCAGGTTCCTACAATTATACTGTTATCGGCAACATACTGTGACTAAACAGTTTAGGTTAGTCCTCTAGTTTTTTTTTATTCTAATTATATCGAAACTTGAGTGTGCGTGACTGGAAAACTGCCATCGGCCAGGCTCGCCGCTCTGAGTCATCAACCTGGCTCACATGTTCTCGGGATTTTAGAAATATGTGACCGCAAAATGGAAAACTATTTTTGACCCACCCCTCCAGATTTTTGGGTTGACCGGTAAATGGACGATTTTACCCTTTGACCGGTAAATGGACGACCGCAAAATGGACACAACCAACTAAATGTGCTATGTAACATACGGGGCTACGTCTGGCGGGCCCTTCAATGCCTGCCCTTTACCCTTTGAAAAACTTTAACATCATCACCGGATGGCTTTGAAAATTAGTTCGCAAAATACAAATGACTCAAATGTTTCTATTAGGCCTACGTATCAGTGAAAAATAAAACTAGGTATAACGAAAACTATAAAGGTATAAGTAATACATTTTGGTATAACTTAGGCGACATATTACGGACTGTGTTACCGTCAACAGGCATCAATATAGACTTCGTTTAAAAAAGTAAATACTTCCATAAATGCGACTAGTTGGTTTACGTTTTTAATTTATTCGAATTGTAAAACAATATTTTTAGGCTGACAGTTTTAACACAATTTACCAAAAATGGTCTCTTCTTTTAATTTTCCTACGATCTTGTATATTAATTTGAAAAGATGTTTTGTAATCCGAGTGAGATCTCGAGTTTTACTGGACCGATATACACGCAATTGGTACCAAACTAAAGGTAGTATGTCTGTATATTTGCCCGTTTTGCTTGCATTTCAGTTATTACCCCACTAGATTTTATAAAAACGGAAATTAAAATCTCTTACGGAAATTTAACATGGGGTAAAATTGTAAGCCTATTCCGAGTGATATCTGGAGTTCTATTGGACCGATTGACATGTGGTTTGTGTTAAATGAAAGGTAATGAACTCTATGATAACCCACTTGCCCACTTGCCTTAACATTTTACTATTCCTTCGTAAAATATTTTTAAAATGGAATTTAAAATATTTTCTATTCATTAACAATGTTTTTACTGAATATAATAGCACAGAACAGCTGATTATAACAGTACATGTTTCATTATCATCTGGAGTTCTATTGGACGGATATAATAGCGCAGATCAGCTGATTATAACAGCACATGTTTTATTATCATAACATGGTTTGTTTATGTTGTAATTTACTTTATTGAAGTAGGTTATGTTTAATTTTGCTTTTGCTTAATTATGTTTTTCTGTTTATAGTTCAATAGTTACGGAGGTGAAACGTATAAATGATGATGGAAAATGTCTTTTTAGATGTTTCTTACTTTTCATATGGGACTCAATCGTTCAAATTAAACGAAATTTACTTAATTAAATCAATCTATTAAATCAGGTAGCTAGGCCTACTCCTAGCTTGTGAAATTTTCGCACGGGTAAGCTAATATCAGTTTATAGTTAATTATGATAAAATATAACTTTATTTACAATGTACCTAGTCTGTTAACTTTTTAGAGTAAAAAATCACAAATTAATCAATTAAAATAATATTGTATTTATCTAAAATGATAACCGCAAAGATTGTTAAATTGTGGTATTACTTTTGCGTATCTGTGAGATCCATCAGTTCATCCGGATTAAGCACTTTTGACTTATAATCTAATATTAATTGGCAAAATTACTTTTTACCATCTAGGCTAATACAACAAAATCAAAACCCATGATTTCTGCTTTTCGTCGCGTTATGATCCGTAGCGTCGCTTTATAAAAACAAGGATCTATCTATAATACAAAATCCAAGAGTTATAAACTGGTTATGACCCGTCGCGTCACTTTATAAATACAAGGATCTATCTATAATACAAAATCCAAGAGTTATAAACTGGTTATGAGTGATAGGATAACGGTTTCTGACGATCGATTGGAAAAATATAGTTTTAGGTTTGGGGCGAGACGATATAAGATCGAGGGCTAGGAGCTCGGATTGCCAAGTTTGTACGCTTTTGTTTGTAAAGCATGTATAACAAAATTTTAGTTTTATATTTATAAAACATTGTTGAAGTGTGTGCTGAAAATTATCAAACTCGTTTTAAAACATATTCAAAGTTCGCCATGATGGGTTCGAACGATGAGGCATGGGCGCCCATATGATATTTTTTATGGGGGGGGGGGGGGGGGGGCGACCGGGGGGTGGGGGGCTTAACGCGTTCACTGCTAGGGACGCACACGTGAGCTTGACTTCGGCACTATGAGAAGGTTGGCCGACGCACAGTGCATTGCACGCCAACCTCCGTATTGGGAGTATTTTCAATACTCAATGCATTGCGTGCCTTGCACGCCAATTTTAAGCCTGTATGCTAAGGACGCACATGTGCGTCCGCTTTAAAATATTAGTGATTATTACGTAGAAAGGTTCAGAAATGCAAAATAAAGTAATTTCTACTCATTTAGACTATAAATATAAAAAATAAAAGATCAGCTCCTAGCATAGGAAATACGAAATTTGCGTAGCAGTGAACGTGTTAAGGAGTACCCTCCCCTCTTTCGGCAAAAGGAGTCCAGGGATATTGTCGACCTCCCCAAGAAAACTTTTAAAATTTGGGAAGCCAATTTGACTGTTCAAGTGAAATATTAACCCACACAGCATCGAGTCTGTACCTTTACACCGTCAGTGAATACACAAAGACCTATAACACTCTTATAGGCCGCACTAAGTACTGACCTGTTTGAACTCTTGTAAAAAATAAAATAAGTATATGTAAAATCAAACGGCACATAACATTTAAAACATATTTTAGTGCTAATCTCTTTAAAGAAAAGTACCTGACTATAAATAAGACTTTTTGTGACCAGTACAGATTTTGAATATTTAATACGTACTATAGGAGGTCGAACCAAACAGAAAATTTTATTGGTGACCTTGCTGTGACCTTATGATTTTTGGCTACTGGCGACTCATACAAAAGCGTTTGTATGATCATCGAAGAAGTTTGTGCTGTTCTGACGTTCTACACCCGGTGCTGCCCTCATTCATCAAGGTGAGTACCGGGTTAGTAAAATAAAGTTGAAACGTTTGTACTTTGGCGGAATTGCCAACTTCCGAATTTCTATCAACACGTATAGTCTACTAGTTAAAATAATAAAATAAAGTTTATAAAACACAGATTTTCTTTGATCTTCACCGACTCTGGCCGGGAAGGCAGCAACGTGTTTTAAAACTCGATTTTCGGTTTTAAAACACGGTTGTTTCAAAACATTTTGCAACTTTTCTATTGCGTTCTTAAACTTCTTGCAACATTTTATAAAACATAAGTTAATAAAACTTGTTGCATAGTATAAACGCGGCTTTACTGGTTACATGGACGCCCATACCTATGGGCAGAGGGGGGCAACGGCCCCACCTTAGTCCCGGGGAAAGGAAAATATGTATATTATTAATTATAGTCAGGTACTTTTCTTTAAAGAGTTTAGCACTAAAATATGTTTTAAATGTTATGTGCCGTTTGATTTTACATATACCCGTACTTATTTTATTTTTTACAAGAGTTCAAGCATGATGCAGCACTGTGTATTGAAAATACTCCTAATAAGGGGGTTGGAGTGCGAAGCACGCTATGCACCGTGTATTGAAAATACTCCCAATACGGGGGTTGGCGTGCGAAGCACGCAATGCACTGTTTATTGAAAATACTCCCAATACAGGGGTTGGCGTGCGAAGCACGCAATGCACTGTGTACTGAAAATACTCCCAATACGGGGGTTGGCGTGCGAAGCACGCAATGCACTGTGTATTGAAAATACTCCTAACAAGGGGGTTGACGTGCGAAGCACGCAATGCACTGTGTACTGAAAATACTCCCAATACGGGGGTTGGCGTGCGAAGCACGCAATTCACTGTGTATTGAAAATACTCCTAACAAGGAGGTTGGCGTGCGAAGCGCGCAATGCACTGTGTATTGAAAATACTCCCAATACGGGGGTTGGCGTGCGAAGCACGCAATGCACTGTGTATAGAAAATACTCTTAATATGGAGGTTGGCATGCGAAGCACGCAATGCATTGTGTATTGAAAATACTCCCAATACGGGGGTTAGCGTGCGAAGCACGCAATGCACCGTGTATTGAAAATACTCCCAATATGGGTTGGCGTGCAATGCACTGTGCGTCGACCGATTCTCATAGTGTTCAGTGTCGAGCTAACATGTGCGTCCTTAGCAGTGAACGTGTTGCCCCATTTAGCTCCCCCCTAGAAAATATCATATGGGCGCCCATGGCTGGTTATAGAAAACAAAATGTTTATTAAAAACTAATGTCGGATATTTATAGATAGGTTCTGCCGAGTGCAATTTGAATATCCTTCCTCGGAAATAATGTTAATCGGTAATCGCTAAACCGGATATCGTCGATTACGAAGGCTGCGACCGAACGGAAGTTTTACTTATTATTTTTATCTTGATCTATTTCTTGAGTTGGAATCGGTTCTTCTCGAGCTCACTTAACACTGCATAACATTAAAATAGAAGAAAGAAAATGAAACGTACACTCGATCGTTGTAACAACGTGTTTACAGTGAATTTTATAAATAGTAAATGATGGGGCTTGTGTACAAGGTAGTAAGAGTACATGTCGTCAAAATTAATAGATTTCGATTATAAGATTTTCTTCGCATAGAGTTGCTTACCGATTTCTTTTAATGAAACACTGGGGGGCTTTGCCCCCTGCTCGCTCCGCTCGCTAACCTCCACCCCACCTCCGGGGGGCCCCGTTCAACTTTATTTTTTCTTTGTCATCAAGAGAAAAAAAAATTATTGAATTTGTATGTTACAAATTTAAAGAGAACGAGCACCGGAAAGATCATTTTCCCACTAGTTTTGAACACTATTTTTCACGATACTATAGCAAAAAATTATTTGATACAACAGCAAAAATTATGATTATTAACATTTATTTTATCTACTTTTATTTTTCTTCTTACTGACTCAACAGGGTATTCTTTCCCTGCTAATTTTTCCAAGCCCGTTCCCTTGGCAGTCGTTTCGCTGGATAGTAGATAGAGACAGCGGGAATATTGTTAAGGGTCTGCTTTAGTGGTGGCCATCTTGGATTTTTATCCTATAAGAGAAATGTTAAATTTCTAACCATTTATTTCATTTATTTTTTTATCATAAAATTGTTTGTAATGTCTCATTTTAAGCACAGTCACAATACGCATCCGTTTTGCAATTTACATTCTTTTTAAATGCTTTTGATTTGTTATGTAATTGACATTTTGTAAGTACGAAGTTTGAATTTTTCTCCTAACACAATAAAAAACTAATAATGAAAAATAATTTTCAAGCCGGATCCGAAATTTTATAAAGAATATTCAGTTTTTTTCTTCAACACTCAATTGCAAAGATATACTTATAAAATGGTTTGAAATGAGGCAATGTCAAAGCGTTCAGCTGCAAGAAATTGCACTGTTTAGATAGGGATATAGTGAGAAGCTATTGCGTTTCCGGTTGCTTTCTCGTTTACTGGAGCAGACCCTTCATGTGCGTCTGTTTTTGGCCCATATTACACTGTAAATACACGTATTTAATCTAGTATTCTTAGGCCCGTATCTGTAAAATATTTTATAAAATATGTTTTCTAAAAGTTCTTTGCCAAAGATCTTTGATAGTGTAATATGCCATCTTTTATCAAAGTTGGCACACGTCAAATTTATTTGTCATAAGGTTCTCCGAGAGATAACCTTTGATCAAATCTTTGACAAAGAACTTTGATAGTGAAATGAAATGAAATGAAAACATGCTTTATTCATATAAAACCATAAACAAAAATGAGAACCTTCCTAACTCGCATTAAGAGGGCAATGGTCATACGACCGTCTCCCTTACACCCTTTGATAGTGTAATACAGGCCTTATTACTTTATAATTATGAGAAGAAGAAGTAGAAAAACTTTTTTATATAATAGAGTGATGATTTCCTTTCCAAATTTCCTAAAAACCGGGAACAAGATCTAGAATAAGATATTATAAATAAGAAATTAAATCTAAGGGTAACCCTTAGGCCTACACTCTATTTCTTGCTTAGTTTACAATAACCCGTTTTTTTTCAGTTTAGGTACAATCCCGGGTGTCTTAAAAGACCCCCCCCCCCCTAGTATTTTTTTTTATTAATGGAAATAGACAGATTTGCTTTGGGGATTGTTAACATTATCAAAAATGGAGTTTTTGGTGTATCGTAAATTTCAATCCCTCCCACAAAAATGGGGTATTTTGGGGGTAAGTCGAACATTTCAAATGAGAACCCCTCTTGAGTGACACCTCATTTTAAAGGTCTTGATAAAAGAAGAAGATTGGCGCAAACCTGAGGTCTGCATGTTGACTCTATCCAACATAATGGCCAATCAAAGTTATAATATTCCCAAAATACTCCTATTTAAAGTTTCATTAGTAATTATGTTACAATGAGTAAAACTTTTAGCACTCACCTCATTTTCACTCAGATTAAGTGCTCGAAATGAGAACCATTGGCTTCTTGACAAAAATACAGCCTGGACTCAAAGTGTTGCCTAACATTTCCCAACATTTCTGGTGTGATAAGGTGCCAAGCGTGTTCGATCCTTACTATGTTTTATGACTTAGATGAAACCCTTGTAAAAAATAACAGATGTATCGTCTTTAACATTTTAATGTTATTTAAACGAGAACAATATTTTTTGGGCAAAAATAGTATTAATTATATTTCTGAAAAATACAGCTTGGGAATTGAAGCTAGGTCGCCCATCTTGTGTGAGGATAGAAACGTCGAGCGGGCCTAGAGAGGAGTGAAATTTTCGGTGCGCCCTATTCATTTACACCGTGGTTTCAATAGCTTAAAATGCTCGAAAATCTTTGAAATTTGACAAACTTACAGTTTAATAGTGTGGGGAGCTAATGGTGTGTTCACAATTTGAAAATAAAAATGGTTTGGCACTTTAAAAATAGAATAAAGTCCAAACTTTTTTATTCGTGACATCAAAAAGTTGCATTGCGAAATTTGTTTTTGTTTTTAGGGCAGGTGCGTCATGTAAACGAGAGAAATGTAGCTGAAAAGCTGCACTTTCCGAAAAGTATTTTTTGAAAACATTAGCTATTGTAGTTTCTCTCCTACAACAGTTAGAACACGAGCTTCGTTTAGCTGGTAATGTGACATCATGGCTCGGGACTTGCATCCGCCATATTGTGTGAGTATTCGACTCTAAAACTGGCTTCACTCTTGCGTTCGACTTGTCCAAACTATTTAATTCTGTGGTCGCTGTAGTGCACCGACATAAACACTAAAACTAGTAGTTCTGTGGGCAGTAGACCTCGCTCGATTAAATAACAAATGTGGTTTTAAGCTTAGGTTAAAATAATGGGCCAGTAAGGAAGTAAGCAGAAGGTTTAGCCAGTGAAAAATTATTTTGCAATTCCCACGATTCCGGGGTTTCCAGTTCTCGTTTTTTTTTCTTTTCTTGAGCTTAAACTGCAAAGATTTTCCTTTAGGGGGCATTGTGTTTTATTTAGGTTAATAATGCGTAAGGTAGCTAAAAATATTGCGTTATTGAGGGACAACATACAATTAAATATTTACAAACTAAAATAACTAAAACTTAACAATTTATTTACAGTTCCATATCATATTCCAATATTAGAAATAATGAAAACAAACGCTGTTAAAGCGTCGTGATAGTAAATCTCAACCCACGTACCAATACTTCCCACGCTGTCCAACGGTCATTTTTTGTATGTCCTTTATCGCCGCGAGGTTTCATTTGTTTCATCTCATTTTTACTTCAAGTAAAGCTAAGTCAAATACTTTTTGCAATAATAATTTACAAGTATACAGTTCAATTCTTTGAGTTATGCTCTACACCTTCTTATAATAATTTGTCATTTTTGGGGAAACGTAAATTACTATTTTACTATTTAAATTCCTAAATTACTATATAGTGTTATTTCTCATAAGTCCAGTTCAAGTTTAAATTTTATTTTCCTAAATTACTATTCAAAATAGGCCTAGTTTTGTTAGCAGTCTTGTAGTAGGAACATAAAAACTGGTGTTTTCAAAATAAGAAATTTGAAATTGATAAATATTTTAATACAGTTCTATTTAAAACTAAATTACGAAACCTTTTTACATTTATGAAAAAAATTACAAAAATTTTTACTACTTTTTATGTAGGCCTAAAGTTTAACTTTTTCCTTTCGTTACTGAACAAGAACGTGCTTGTTTCTTGAGCTAATAACTTTGTTAATTTTATTTCAATCATTTTTTTTACTGGCATATGTGAATTCTTTGAACCTTTATCTACAAAAAAGCTATGGAACACGTTTAAATTGGTTTAGAATAAACGTATAAAAACATGGTTAAAATACAAAAACTTGGACGATTTTTAATGAAATTTGAAGTTTACGGCCATTTTGTGAGCTTACCATTAGAGATACGGAAAAAAAATCAAGAATACAATTTTGTTGAAAATCAAATTTTGTTACTAGTTTTTAAATTCGACTTACGGTTAAGCCACAAACTGGCTTTGGAAAAAAGCTTACACTGAGTGAAACGGTCCGGCCGCCATTTTAATTTAATTTAAGGGGTTAAAATGAATCATGGAAAAAACCGTATATATACATAACTATAAGGAACAACCTACTAATAAGGAACATTCGTGTAAAAAATCATCAAAATCGGTCAAGGCGTTTGGCCGTAATCGTGAGACAGACAGACACACAGACGAAATGCCGAACGGTCGAGCTAAAACGGAGACCTCGCTTCGCTCGGTTAATTAAATACGCACTATGGCGTCACTGGTAAGAAGGCCTAGTTTATCACCAGCCACCCTGTTCACTTACTGCTTATGCATTATACACAGATCAAAATCTGGTTATGGCCTCAAATTGGTGTGAAAACTACTGAAATTGAAATATAATTTAAAAAAATTCTAGGCCTATAAATAGATTAAAAAAAAGGTTCATTGCTGTTTGAATACGTTCATTGTTGGGTTTGCGTAACATGCACCGATAGTTTTATTTTTACAAGTTGTAGTTTAAAGCACTGTAGTTCAACATTTTGAAACAGAAAATTACAAGTTGCGAGTAAAATAGTAATATTCTTAGTTTGTAAATTATTCGGAAACCGACGCCGACGCGACGTCTAATGGTGGTGGTACAGGCCTACTAGGCCTAGAGATGAGGCAGATGTACATACTGTTTACCAGGGCTAGCGACCAACTAAAATTGGCCTAATATTAATGAAATAGAAAACAAGAACCGAGTGTTTCCACTTAAAATGACATAACGCTATTCCGAAATCCCACTT
This sequence comes from Philaenus spumarius, assembly GCA_018207615.1. Lineage (NCBI taxonomy): Eukaryota > Metazoa > Arthropoda > Insecta > Hemiptera > Aphrophoridae > Philaenus > Philaenus spumarius. The sequence goes on from JAGFPH010000477.1 coordinate 313,462, forward strand.
CGTGTTTGATGATAGTAATCAATAGTGACTCGTCGTTCTGTCGGGGTATAGCGGAGGGGTTGTCGCGCCGCTTTCCGGCTGCCATCGCCCGTCGCCTTTCTTTACCTCCGTCAAATTACTCTATAAAAATGCTTCCCTCGGACAATTATTTAGGTAGAAAACATGAGACGGGGCCAGGAGCCTGTGCCAGGAGCTACCGCTAAACCGAATGAATTAACACATGTTTCGGAAGAACAAACCCTTATTTTCTTTTATTCACAGCGAAACCTTTTTTACATTTTGTTCGTAGATGGTTAACAGGGCAGCGTTGTTAAAACTAGTTTAATTGAATTCAGTTTTTTTCGAACAAAATTGTTTAACCCTCAACCGGTATTATTCTTTTTTACGACAAAAATGGTATTACGGGGACTGCCAGTCCGAATTTTTTAAAGGGGTAAAACATTTTAAACCAAATTATTGAACAATATTTTATTGTACTTAATGATTACTTAAAACCATTATTAAGTGTTTATAAATACATTTTAATCCTAAAATCAAACTTGACAAGACGCCAACCCCTGGGAGAATGTTCAATGCACAGAGCATTGCCTGCTTCGCACGCTAACACCCGTGTTGGGAGTATTTCAATACTCAATGCATTGCGTGCTTCGCACGCCAACCCCCGTATTGGGAGAATTTTCATTACACAGAGCATTGCGTGCTTCGCACGCCAACCCCCGTATTGGGAGTATTTTCAATACACGGAGCATTGGGTGCTTCGCACGCCAACCCCCGTATTGGGAGAGTTTTCAATACACGGAGCATTGCGTGCTTCGCACGCCAACCCCCGTATTGGGAGAGTTTTCAATACACGGAGCATTGCGTGCTTCGCACGGCAACCTCCGTATTGGGAGTATTTTCAATACACAATGCATTGCTTGCTTCGCACGCCAACCCCCGTATTGGGAGAATTTTTGGAAAAACACTTTTCAGGAGTCCGCGATTCGATTATACAGCGCAAAACAAAAGCAACAACATTACCTTAATTTCACAACTGGCAGTCGGCACCCCACGCTTCTAGCTTCCCTTTAGGGGGAGGACTAAGGTGGTAAAAATACGTAGCGGTTGTTCAGACGCCTGATACCAGTTAAGGGTTAAAACCCTTTTTCGGACGTTGTTAATATGTCCGTTGAATCCCGACATCCGAATTTTCGGACGTTCAGAAAAAATATCATATAAAATACAAATCATTAGTGAATCTATGTTTATTATATATCAATGGAATCAGAAAGAACCTCTATGATCTTTACGTACGAAAATAAATTACCTCTACAACGAAGATAATTGTGATAAACGTATCTGCGATTTTGTCATCTGTCGGACGGTAAATAACTTTATTTGCGTGTTGTCTTTGATTACGGCCCATGTATTATGCTGTAGTACGTGATTGTTTGCGGCATTTTTAGTTATTTTTATTGTGAATTGTGATTATGAAGCGAGTACATTCACTTGTTAGTGACGTGTATATTCTTATGACCGTAAACGTACAACTAACCGCATAACTGGTTATGTACTGTAGTAGCCCAATTTACAAAAACACTTAATAACTCTGTGTCATTTTTCAATATAATGTAATGAAATTTGAGGTTTTTGTTCGTTTTTAAGTGTAAAATTATGTTATGTGGACAAAATTGTTCTAGATATTTTGTGTGTGTCATTTTCATGAGTAAAGTAAAGAAAATATATATATATATTTTTTCAAGTAACAATTTAAAACATTTCATATCTAACACGAATTTACACTCATTTTTAAAAGGTGAAACATTTCAAAACATTTTAAGGTCCTTATAGAACATTTCATTCCTAAAAAAAATTAAAAAATCATCAAAATTGGTCAGTAATTAAATTTAATATATATTTTCTCGCGAAACACTGAAAATTTGCTGAATTGAGCCTGGGATTTTATGCAGATACGTAACCGACAATGGTTGGGATTTTTGGAACATATGAAAAATTGGATGTCGGGAGCCAAAGGTTTAATTTTCTCATAAAGATGCAAGAGGGGAAAACGATGTTTGTTCAGTTGTGCTGAACGCGATGTCATAAGCTAATAACAAATTATTTATTTTGTTGTTTTATTTTTATAGTTATTACAGTAAAAATCGTATATTTGTTGTTTGCTACGATAATTACAGCCAGGGACGTTGCTACAACAAACTATGGGGGGGAAGGGGTTCAAAATCTAATTTTGACAACGCGTGGAAGGGGGCTCTGGATTATGTTGTGTGGAATAAATTCCGGTGGAGATGAGCCCTGAGGCGCCCCTCGGATATTTTTTTTTTTTTTTGAAGTGATAACTTCTATTGGCCCGTTGGGCACTTTCGCTTGACTATGTTTACACATAAGAATTAGTTAATATAATAGAACAGCTTATTTCGCCCATCATCTGTAATTCTTAAACAAAGCGCAGTGTAGATTATAATTTGGGGTTATGTTTACAACTTCAATCATTATAATTTCTTGTGAAGTTGATTTTTTTTAAATATTAGTTATAGAAACTAATGTAGGCTATAATGCGTTATAAGATTTGCTTTGAGGTTATAAACTGTATATAAAAACAAGCTTTTATCATCAATATATTCGTGTATAAAAATTTCAAGAAGAGATACCTATTGTTTAACTTCGAAAACATTCGAACATCTTCGTATAAAATATTTGATTATTAATTTCTTCACTATAATATTAACAACTTCTAAATCGTTTGATCTATCAATATGAAATAAAAAGTAATTTAAAGATAATATTTTTACCTTTCTTTAAATATACAATAACGGATATAAATAAGCAATTCTAGTAAATAGGCCTACAGTTTTATAATCCTTATAATGTACATATTTACCGAGTTAAAAATCCCCGCAGTCATAGAAGTTATCACTTCCAACGTGTGGTCTTAAGCACACCCTATTGAATTTTTTTAAAAACCTACTTCTTCTAAGCAGGGCTTTTAACACTGCAGGTGCTATATTGAGTACCTGCTGCAACAGTTTTTAATATTTTACAAGAATTTTAAAATATTCATCGTATTACTGAAAAAAACATTCTCCCATATTTTCCCCGCCATTTTCTTTTCCCCAATATTCTCCGCAAACAAAAATTTCCCCATTGTGGGGAAAACCCAAACTGGCAACACTGGTCTGGCGGCTTGGAGCAGTGCATGGCATATCAGTGACATCAGTGTTGCCACAACAACAAGTGTTGGAACTAAATTTCCCAGAACATCTTTTAAAAGAAGACAATGTATTTATTTGGTACAGAAATATTTGGATTCGCCCAACATTTTTGGATTGGAAACTATAACTTGTTTGTTATTTGTGAATGCTGCTAATTACCAACAAAGACTTTCGAAACCCAAACGCAAAGTTGGAGTTTCTTAGGGGTTTTGCATGCAATTTAATGCAAAAATTTAATCCTACGTAAATTACGTCGCCAACCCCGTATGGAGTGTATTTTCAATATACAGTGCATTTCATGCTTCGAAAGCCAATCCCATATTGGGAGTATTTCCAATACATAGTGCATTACGTGCTTCGCACGCCAACCCCGTATTAGGAATATATTCAATACACAGTGCATTGCGTGCTTCACACGCCAACGTTATATTGGGAGTATTTTCAATACAAGGTGCTTCGCACGCCAAACCCCGTATTGGGAATAAATTCAATACACAGTGCATTGCGTGCTTTGCACGCCAACGTCATATTGGGAGTATTTTCAATACAAGGTGCATTGCGTGCTTCGCACGCCAACCCCGTATTGGGAATATATTCAATACACAGTGCATTGCGTGCTTCACACGCCAACGTTATATTGGGAGTATTTTCAATACATGGTGCATTGCGTGCTTCGCACGCCAACCCCGTATTGGGAATATATTCAATACACTGTGCATTGCGTGCTTCACACGCCAACGTTATATTGGGAGTATTTTCAATACAAGGTGCATTGCGTGCTTCGCACGCCAACCCCGTATTGGGAATATATTC
>JAGFPH010000477.1:317493-328426 GCA_018207615.1 Philaenus spumarius
CAACCCCGTATTGGGAATATATTCAATACACAGTGCATTGCGTGCTTTGCACGCCAACGTTATATTGGGGGTATTTTCAAAACACAGTGCATTTCGTGCTTCGCACGCCAACCCCGTATTAGGAATATATTCAATACACAGTGCATTGCGTGCTTCACACGCCAACCTCGTATTGGGAATAAATTCAATACACAGTGCATTGCGTGCTTTGCACGCCAACATTATATTGGGGGTATTTTCAAAACACAGTGCATTTCGTGCTTCGCACGCCAATTCCGTATTGGGAATATATTCAATACACAGTGCATTGCGTGCTTCACACGCCAACCCCGTATTGGGAATATATTCAATACACAGTGCATTGCGTGCATTGCACGCCAACGTTATATTGGGGGTATTTTCAAAACACAGTTCATTTCGTGCTTCGCACGCCAACCCCGTATTGGGAATATATTCAATACACAGTGCATTGCGTGCTTCACACGCCAACCCCGTATTGGGAATAAATTCAATACACAGTGCATTGCGTGCTTTGAACGCCAACGTTATATTGGGGGTATTTTCAAAACACAGTGCATTTCGTGATCGTACGCCAACCCCATATTGGGGGTATTTTCAAAACACAGTGCATTGACTGCTTCGCACACCTACCCCCATATTGGGAGTATTTTCAATACACAGTGCACTCTTGCCCCCCATGGCGACGTAATTTACAGTCAAACTGTGTTTTAGGGTATAGAACATTATAGATTTTATAGAAAGAGTCTGTTTTGTTGGTTAGAGTTCTACTTTACCGATTTCAGTAAATTTTGTATTGTCAGAATGCGCTTCTCGAGTAAAAAAAAAAAAATTGTCAGGAACCCTACTTTTGGAAAAACCGTGCCGGAAACTACCGGCTAACTTAATAGTTAAAGACCGTTAGCAGGCTTTTCAGTTTTCAGCGAGAAAATGTGCCCACTTTCAGATATCTTGGTGTATAATTAAGAACCGCTTTCCAAAAACCGCATAGTTCTTAAAATTGGCCGAGCATAGCTCTAGAATTAGGGTGTTAACTCTTTCATTGTATATATAGGCTACTAGCTGCCCGATCCGGCTTTGCACGGATAGACAAATCAAAGTTAAATGTATATTAAAAAAAAGAATATATCAATAAATACATTACACTATGTATTTCTTATGGGGATTTTTGTAACTTTGACCCCCCGAACCCCTCCTAAAATATCGAGTTTTTTTAAAACCTTTCTTAGCGAGCAACTAGGGACCTAGAGGAAGGTATCTACCAAATTTCATTCCAATCCGTTCGGTTGTTTTTAATAGTAACTTTGACCCCCCCCCCCCAAAACCCAACTAAAATTTCGAATTTTTTTAAAACCTTTCTTAGCGAGCACCTAGGGCCTTAGTGGAAGCTACATACCAAATTTCATTCCAATCCGTGCGGTGGTTTTTAAGATTTCGTGATGAGTGAGTCATTGGGTGGTATTTGGATTATGTAGGCCTATATATATATATATATATTTATATACACGATGGCCCGAGATCTGGCAAATCGGGGGTTGGCGTGCGAAGCACGGAATGCACTTTGTATTGAAAATTCTTCCAATACGTGGGGTTGGCGTGCGAAGCACGCAATGCACTGTGTATGAAAACACTCACAATACGGGGGTTGGCGTGCGAAGCACGCAACGCATTGTGTATTGAAAATACCTCTAAAATGTTGGTTGGCGTGCGAAGCACGCAATGCACTGTGTATTGAAAATACTTCCAATATGGGGTTGGCGTGCAATCACAGAACATGTAATACGCTTCTCATAGTGTTTGGTGTCAAGCTCACATGTGCGTCCTTAGCAGTTAACGTGTTAAATAAGTTTAAATTCAAATCCCGGTCCTGACCTGCCCCCCCCCCCCCCGAAAAGTTTTCCTGGCTACGGCCTTGCCAAGCAGTGACCCAGTAGCTCACGCTCGAACTCTTGTAAAAAAATCTATGTTTGTGCTAATCTCTTAAAAGAAAAATATCTGCCCATAAATAATAATTTACTTATTTTCCTTTCCCAGGGAGCTAGAGGGGGGGGTGGGGGGGCGCATGTATTGCGCCCATGTGTATGGACGCCCATGAGTGAGTGGTACGTATGTAAGCGTTCATGTAAATTAATTATATTGATATTCTAGATTATTGATTGTACAATATTATTCAACTTAATTTCTTATATCATCACTAATTACTCCTTATTCATATAAAACTGTAAAATAAAGCAAGAATGGTGAGCAATCACAAATAAGCCGTACAGTTTCACGACCTGATTTAAAATTACGGAAAAGTGAGAAGTCTAGTCTAGAAGGATAGGATTGTTAAGGAAGGCGACCGCGCCACCGACTTCAGGTGTTTTCATCGAGTTCCGACGCCAACAAGAATGAGATAAAGAGAGCTGGAGTTTACTGGACCGTAACTGTCCGATTCTTCACAGAAAATTTGACCAGTCGCAGTCTCCGGCAATGTCCGCAACGTTATTCCATTCATGGAATTGTCAGCCGTGTCCTGAAAGTACGGAAATAAAACCAAGTCCTGCCTCACCCGGGCCTCATTTAAACTTGAACGAAGTTGGGATTTTTATTGTTTTTTTTTTACAAATCTTGAATAATCGGAAGGCTGTTTAATCGTGTCAAAATTTGTAATATTTTACAACTTCTGTGTATTGAAAATTCTCCCAATACGTGGGGTTGGCGTGCGAAGCACGCAAATGCACTGTGTATTGAAAATAATCTTAATATGGGGGTTGGCGTGCAATGCACTGTGCGTCGCGTCGGCCGCTAATCATAGTGTTCAGTGTCAAGCTCACATGTGCGTCTTTAGAAGTGAATGTGTTAAAAGGGTTTAAATTCAAATCCCCGGTCCTGACCTTACCCCCCTCCCCCTCCCCCCTATGTCCTTGCCGGAACCGGAATGCGTTATCATTTAAACTTAAACAAAGTGGGGATTTATTTTTATTAGTTTTTTTTACAAATCTTGAATAATCGGAAGGCTGTTTAATCGTGTTAAAACTTTTAATATTTTACAACTTTTTCAAAATTGAAACTTCAATATTTTACAAGCGATATCGAATCAGAAGGAGTTAAACTTTTTAGTATACCCAAGCAATTTCCAGATTAAAACCTGCAAAGACGTCCGTATGTTGTGGGATATTGGAAGAAATATCCAAAGAGAAAGAGTACAGGATCGGTTACTTCGACTTCGACAACTTTCCGTTCAGCTTTTGTTATGTAAACATCTTGATAGGAAAGCCATTCATTTCCAATAATGCGTTTAAATAATTTCGTTGTTAATGTGTTTGGCTTGGCAGCTATTCGTATTGGTTTTGAAAAATACATCATTACGAAACTTACGTTTTACATTTTACTTTCTCACTATACCATATAGTATAGAGAAAGTATAGTGATCGCAAAAAAAATCATGTTGAGATTTTTGTGGAAATATACGTTTCGGGACCCCCTGAGTCCAAAAAAGTGGTTTTTACAAAATGTCTGTATGTCTATGTCTGTCTGTCTGTATGTATACAAAGCTAGAGAGGAAACTATTCGATCGATTTCGAACAAATTTGCACCAAACATGTCAATTAGACCTGTATAGATGCACAAAAAATGTTTTGAAAAAATTTTAAAACAACCCCCTTTTTGGCAAAAAACCCCCCAAAAAATCAGTTATTATTTTTTTATAATAAAACGGCTCTAACGATTTTGATAAAATAATAATAACTGATTTTTGGGGTTTTTTTACCCAAAAGAGGGTTGTTTTTCAAAATTTTTCAAAACATGTTTTCGTGCATCTATACATCCCTAATTGACATGTTTGGTGTAAATTTGTTTGAAATCGATCGAATAGTTTTCTCTCTAGCTATTAATAATAATAATATTTATTAGTTACTCTCCTACTTTAATACAATTATGAAATCATAGAGAATCAGTTTAATAATTTAAATATGTTTGTCAGAAAGTATGTGCCAGTTTCTCGTACCGTTTGTTTTAATAGCCTACGTAGAACTTTGTAAAAAAAATTATTTTTGTTTTTGGGGTAGCCTCATATTTATTGTTTTACTGACAACAATTTATGAAAGACTTTCAACTCAATGAACGAACGGAGACATTGTGTTCGAGCCAAAGATTGTGTTCCTAAACTGCAGCAAAGTTTAAGTAGCCTATATATATGTATAAAATCGAAATACCACTGACTCACTGATAATCACTACATCTCAAAAACGACAAAACATATTAACTTGAGACTTAACATAGCGGTTCCCCTTATGCTCTAGATGTGCAATAAGACGGGATTTTGAAATATTTTGCGTTTAAGGTTATTAAAACGTAAAAAGCGTTAGAAATATAGATAAAAGTCAAATGCCACTGACTCACATTGTTTACAAGGATTTTCTTTAAATAAGCATATAAAAAGGCTGTCCTTTGACAGGTATTAATAAAACTAAAAGATAAATATTTTATGAACTTAAGCTAAGAAAGTAGTACATAGTGTAAATAGCGTATTAACAAAGAGTATACGGGATGCCTTTGAGATATTTTTTGTTATCGAGCTTAACCCGTAGCGAAGCACGGGCACCAAGCTAGTAGTTTAATATAACAGATAAAGTACGCGCGTAGACATTTTGTCCGCACACTAGTTGAAATGAAAGTGGTTCGAACTTTCTTTCTTCTGCAGGTCCACATTTTATTGATATAATTTGTCAGTCCGTAGAAAATACGTGTCAAAGATGAGGAGAATTTGTGAAAATCGGAATTTTCAAAAGACGTTTGAAAATATGGTGTCCAGTGCTATTATAGAAATGATTTCGCCGAGATTGAAATCAGTTCCTTTTATTTCTCGTTTTCGTGTACTTTATTTTTTAGAGCTTACTGATCGAGCTTTTATTTAATCTAAATTAATAAAACTAAATGCTAAGATTAACGGCTAAGCGTAACATAAATTTTGTTCACAAAGCTACGTCAATATTGTACAGATACCCGCGCGAATGATGGCACTTGAGCAAACCGCTACTAACCCGACTAAAAACATCAGTACCCGGTACCTCTCTGTTTAACACGTTCACTGCTAAGGACGAACATGTGAGGTTGACACTGAACACTATGAAAAGCGGCCGACGCACAGTGCATTCGCACGCCAACCCCCGTATTGGGAGTATTATCAATACACAATGAATTGCGTGCTTCACACGCCAACTTCCGTATTGGGAGTATTTTCAATACACAATGCAATGCGTGCTTCGCACGCCAATTTTAAGCCTATATGCTAAGGACGCACATGTGCGTCCGCTTTAAAATATTAGTGGTTATTACGTAGAAAGGTTCAGAAATACAAAATAAAGTAATTTAAAATCATTTAGACTATAAATATAAAAAATAAAAGGTCAGCTCCTAGCATAGGAAATACGAAATTTGCGTAGCAGTGAACGTGTTAAGGGTGAAGTAAACCTCCACTAGTTAACATGGATGGGTCCTTCCACTAGCGTTTGAAGGATGGGTCACATTAGAAAGCGCTGTGGGAAATTTTTTTTCTCCACTTACGTACTTTTCTCCACACCCCCGGTCCATCGCGCCATGGCGAGGCGCAATAGATTACCGATATTTACGTTTTACCGAATTGCCTGAGAAATAAACCGAAGGGGCTTAAAGGTTTGTGCGATGGTGTAATGGAGTGGATGAATAAAATGGATCTAATATAAAACCCTTGTATAGGCCTAACCTCCCACTTGCAACATCCTCCTTTGTACAATATTTCAAAGTTACGCTGTCCGTATTCGGTTTATTTTTACTTTTATCCTTAAAAAATGCCAATTTTCGGTTCGAATTCTATTCTTTTTTGAATAACTCGATTTTAAGTTCGGTAGGATGTATGGCTAGCTACACGAGTATACTACATAAAGCTTGAACATTAATTATTTAGTATGTTTAAAAAGGTACTTCTAAAAGAAATAAGGTAAACATAATTTTGTATTAATACAAATTAACAAAAATAGAATTGTTGTAAATATTTTCTTCCTAGAAATAAAACTTGGTAAATAAGGTGGTATAATTCACATTGAAAGAAATATAGACTTACATGTTTTGAAACGCGGTTGCAAACAAATTCTACCTAGAAATAAAACAAGGTAAATAAGGTGGTATTCACATTCTCAAAGAAATATAGACTTGCATGTTTCAAACGCGGTTGTAAACAAATTCTATCTAGAAATAAAACAAGGTAATTAAGGTGGTATAATTCACATTGAAAGAAATATATACTTACATGTTTCAAACGCGGTTGTAAACAAATTCAACCTAGAAATAAAACAAGGTAAATAAGGTGGTATAATTCATATTGAAAGAAATATAGACTTGCATGTTTCAAACGCGGTTGTAAACACATTCTACCTAGAAATAAAACATGATAAATAAGGTGTTATAATTATAACTCCCAGTATGGGGGTTAGCGTGCGAAGCATGCAATGCATTGTGTATTGAAAACACTCCCAGTACGGGGGTTGGCGTGCGAATCACGCAATGCATTGTGTATTGAAAATACTCCTAGTACGGGGGTTGGCGTGCGAAGTACGCAATGCAATGCGGACGATTCGAAATTTAATTTGAATTTTTATCTAAAAAAGTTAAAAGCGTTTTTACAAAAAGTTGTCCGATATTAAATACGTTAAAATAGTCATACAGCTCATCAGATGGATGTCTTTTTCGTTTACGCAGCGCCATCTTCATGGCCGTTCTCTGAATGGCATCTAAGGGAGCAAGAATAATGTATTTATTAATAAATAATGTTATTGAAACAGTTTAGTTGAAGCCCGTGTGGCTTCGCCGTTTTATGCTCCAGGCATCCCTACTTAAATAATAGTTTGCACGATGTAATTGTTGTTTATTGATGATGAAAATTTACTGTGGAAAAGACACATTCAGAGTCTAAAGAGATATTTGTACATGTTCATAACCTAAACTTGTTTGTCCTAGTCAAGTGCTTGTCAAAATATATTACGCACTTGTTCATTCAAAATTAGAATATGGAATTAGTTGTGGGAGTAGTACTTATAGATCAAATTTGAATGTTATTGACGAGGCGCAAAAATATTTTATTAGGATAATATGTGATCAAGTTAAAAAAGCTCTTATCCTCTTTTTGTAAAACTAAATATTCTTCCCTTAAGATACTTATCTATACTCATCACGAAATCTCAAAAACCACCGAACGGATTGGAATGAAATTTGGTATGTAGCTTCCTCTAGGGCAGTGGGTGCTCGCTAAGAAAGTTTTTCAATAAATTCTAAATTTTAGGAGGGGTTTTGGGGGGGTCAAAGTTACTAAAAAAAACACCGAACGGATTGGAATGAAATTTGGTATGTAGCTTCCTCTAGAGCCCTCGGTACTCGCTAAGAAAGGTTTTCAAAAAAAAAAATTTTAGGGGGGTTTGGGGATCAAAGTTACTAAAAAAAAAACACCGAATGGATTGGAATTAAATTTGGTATGTAGCTTCCTCTAGGTGCTCGCTAAGAAAGGTTTCCAAAAAAAATTATTTTAGGGGTAGGTTTGGGGGGTCAAAGTTACTAAAAAGCCGTATAAGAAATACATAGTGTAATATATTTATTGATATTTTCTTTTTTTGTTAATATACATTTAACTTTGATTTGTCTACCCGTGCAAAGCCGGATCGGGTAGCTAGTACATATATATGAGGTGTTGTTAATTTGTTTTATAGGTGTGAGTTGAAATTTATACCTAATAAATATAAAACCAGGCATGGCGTTCTTCATAGAACTGCCAAACCAAATAACAGTTTGTTCATGAAAACATGGTTATTTTTAGGTCCCAAATTGTATAATGTTGTGCCACACGATATACAATTTCGTCTTTCATTACAGGCAATAAAATGTAAACTAAAAAATGGTTGTTTTCTCTTTTGACAGATTATGTTGAGAGCTTATTTAGGGAAGTTGAATAATGTGTAATTATAAATGTTTTATGTATGTTCATGTGTACGTACAGGTGTATTGAGGTGTTTGTCTGTGATGTTCGTGTTTTTTGTTGTAGAGTACAAGAAATTGTCATTGTTTCGTCCAGGATTCCATAACTGGGCTCCAGCACACGGACAAGGAGTTAATTAATTGCCTCCTTTGTGTGTTATGTAATTGTTAATCACTCCTCAGCAGTATCTATTTTGTTTAAGAATTAATTTATTTTGTTTTTTTACAGGTTTTTCATGATCGTTTTAGTTTATTTTGTTCGTCTATATATTTGTTTATGAGTATTGTAAGAGGACAAAGATGGATTAATAAAAAAATATTTGATTTAATGCGGAAAACATTAAGAAGTCAATGATAGAATTACTTATTTTTTAAACGTGTTTTGTGCGTCGTCCTCGGCATTACATAAATATAAACACGGCTTTGAAACACCTTCTGCTCTTCAACGTCCTTCACGAAACAATCGAGTTTAAACAAACACCAGACCTACATAACAGCAGTTATTTCCAAAAGGCTAGAATACGGCCTAGTCTGCTGCGGCTGCCTCCATATTACAAGTAATCATATTAAAAATACATGGCATTGGAAGAAAAGGTCGTAATAATTGTAGGTTCGGCCAGAACGAAGACAAGGTGGCGCTGCGCTGCACTGTCCCAAACCCAAACCACGAAACCTTTGCACTCGTACTTCCTCCTATGTCCCCCCCCCTAGTTCAAAGGGAAAGGAAAATATGTATATTATTAATTATATTCAGATATTTTTCTTCGAAGAGATTAGCACTAAAATACTTTTTAAATGTTATGTGATGTTTGATTTTACATATACTTATTTTAGTTTTTACAAGAGTTCAAGCATGAGCTGCTGGGTCACTTTGGTGCGGCCTCCAGGAATGTTATAGGTCTTTGTGTATTCACTGACGGTGTAAAGGTACAGACTCGATGCTGTGTGGGTTAATACTTCACCTGAACAGCCAAATTGGCTTCCCAAATTTTAAAAGTTTTCTTGGGGAGGTCAAAAATATCCCTGGACTCCTTTTGCCGAAGGAGGGGAGTGTACTCCTTAACACGTTCACTGCTGCGCAAATTTCGTATTTCTATGCTAGGAGCTGATATTTTATTTTTTATATGTATAGTCTAAATGAGTAGAAACTATTTTATTTTTTATTTTTGAACCTTTATAGCACATAGGGTGAAAATGCTCTGTGTATTGAAAATACTCCCAGTACGGGGGTTGTGAAATGCACTGTGCGTCAGTCGCTTCTCATAGTGTTCAGTGTCAAGCTCACATGTGCGTCCTTAGCAGTGAACGTGTTAAGCCCCATACCCCGGTCTAGCCCTCCCCCCACCCCCTAGAAATTATCATATTGGCGCCCATGCAGTTCCTCCGAGTATAATACATGGAAATACGTGTTAATAATCGTTATAGATTATGGCCCCTAAATAATACCCCTTTCTGAACACTTGAATAATATTATAGATATTAAATTACTTATATCCTGCTTATAGTATAGGCTAGTGTTGCGAGTAGGCCTATAACCTTTTAATTTAAACCAGGAATATTCTGCTTACAAAGTAATAATAGAATTTTAAGGTAAATCCTCTTATTTCAAACTAGTGGTTCCAGCAATGCTTCGCTATTGATTGATTTAATTTAAAGGATTGTTATTCCATTTCATTACATTGACTTAAGTAATCAAATTGCAAAATGGTTTTTATGCTACGTAAGAATATACTACACAAATTTAGATTTATAGTTTGTAAACCTTTATAGATAATACAGTGATTCATTTGTATGCTTTTACCTAATCTAAAAAAACTGATAGTTGTGAAGAATTGTAAAAAACCTGATTCTAAACTAGCCCAATTGGTTGCAAATAAAGGTGTTTTGGTTCATTGTAGGCCTAACCTAAAATTATTTTCAGTTTTTGAACCAAATCAGTTGTTTTATATATAATATGTAACAAGTAATGTTTCAATTGAATTAAATTATAGTAAGCATTTTTAGTTGATTTTTGTTTTTGTTTGCTTTAAGTTGGTCAATCTAACCTAAAAAAGCTGTTGGTTTTGAATAATAATAAACTGATTATAAATGCTGATTAAAGTTGCTATGGTAAAGAATGTAAACAAACATGTGGTACTAAGCATTTTATTAGAACAGCTGTTTTGTAAGTTATGGTCTTGAGTTCATGGAAAAAAGGATGTTAAGTTTTCCCCGAATTAAAAAATTTCCGGGAAACTTATCAAATTTTTCTTTTCATAAAAACTTAATTCGGACTATTAGGGACATTTTAAAGCAAAAAATAGCCAAATTAGTTCCAAAGGCGTTCTCAAGTGATGCGCTTACCAATGAACAGCATTTCATTTTTATTATATAGTTTATACATTTGAATCAACTGGTGTTGTATCTGTTATTTTATTTTATTGGTTGCTATGGTAATGAATGTAAATACATTCACATAACATGGGTGTGTTAGTTCATTAGTTTAGGCCTAACATAACATTATTTTGTGTTTTTATTTTTATTTATGTATTTTTCCTTTATTTTAATTGATATTCTGCTATTCGGGACGGAAACAAATCCATCAAATCAAAGATTATAAAAATTGGTTCAGCCATTCTTGAGTTATAAGTGGTGTAAAAAACCCGACTTTGTTTTATATATATAGATTATTTGCATCTAAAAACTTTACCTGTGCAACATAATTGGTATTATCATGGCAATAAAGTGAGTTTGTTTTTAGAAAAGATTTGTTATGATTCCAAGTTAAACCAGATCTAAAACAGTTGTGAGACTGCATATTTCACAATATACATACTATGTTCACAAAGTTCTAAGATCAGTTAGAACCTTGTCATAGTCAAATATTGCAAAATCGTGTAAAGGCCATGTTTTAACTGCATATTGGTGTATTTTTTTCTGTCAAACTGTTTAG
>JAGFPH010000477.1:329809-347442 GCA_018207615.1 Philaenus spumarius
ATCTAATAACAATCCGTTAACTTCAAGTGTGCAAGTGTCTACATTATCGGAGCATGTAAGGAGACCACGGTGCCTAATTAAAACAACTCCCCGAGGCGGTCGGTCGTGTTCTTCCGACCGACATTCTAAACCTCAGAATTTAGGCCGTAAACTTTTATTACCTTCTTTAATTACGAGGCAAAATTTAACGGCAAGGTCGTTTTACGTTCGGATTTGGATCGAGGAATCCCTTTCGATAACGTGCACCGACCTCTAATTCTACGTTTGCGATTATCGTCTTTATGCCCCGTCTTTCGTCCTGACGTTCGATTACCGCTTTTAATGTTTACACGTTTTTATTGGCTAAGAACAAAGACGATTGTCAGGTGTTGCCTACTAGATATCGAGATATAACGTTTTTACTACCGAACCGATTTGGCCGTTTGATATCATGTTTTAAAGTATATAAAAAGCGCTAACTTTCTGGGTGTAGTCATATTCTTACCACTAAAAGTTTAGTAGTTATGACCTTAAAAAAAAAAATATGTATGTAAAACAAATTTGTGATTTACACATTTTTTTAAAAATACCGTTGTATTTGTATTAGATTTTATTAGCCTTCTTAAGGGGATTCCCTACTGAAAATATTGGTTTTCTAAAATAGGCCTTTTTAATTATGAACCTTACATTCATTAGAACCTAAAAAAATGTTTACACTTATAGGAATTGGTAAAAAAATACATTTTACATACTTTTTTGAGATTTTTTAGTTAAAAAATATGTTTCTTTTATAACTTTTTTACTAGCCTACTGAACCAACTTGGCCGTTTGATATTATGTTGTATAGTATATAAAAAGCACTAACGTTTTGGGTATAGTCATATTCTTACCACTAAAAGCTTAGTAGTTATGACCTTACAAAAAAGTATATATAAAAAACAAATTTGTGATTTACACATTTAAAAAAATACTCATGTATTTGTTCTAGCGGAATAAAAATTAAAAAAAAAGTTGCATTATAAGCTACTAAAGATGGGGTAAAAATTTCATCACTGTAGCTTTAGCAGTTAAAAAGTTATAAGAACTTTTGTGTAAAATTATCAAAATTGAAAAGTTGCGGGAAATCGCGTTTAAAATTTCCATCAGTTATTTTAGCAGCCACAGAGGGTAATAACTTGCACAACCAGTATTTGTAGTCAAGATATGTTTTACTTACATATTTTAGGCATTGAAAGCCTACTAATACACGTTGTTGTCCTTCTTTGCAATTACTTTAAAAAAATAAAAATCTTTTTAGTCCAAATAGCAATAAAGAAGGTAAAACTCGACCAAAAGTAGGTGCGCGCATTGCTTTGAATAAATTTTCACACTGATATAAATAACTTGTGTGGCATGTGTTACGTTTTTTTAAACCTTATAAACTATAGAATCAGGAAAAAAAGATTTTTTTTTTTAAATGGTAATTTTTCATTAGGGAATCCCCTTAAGTTATGTGTAATAATTGGTTTGTTCAACTCGGCATCCTATACCAACACAGTAAACAACAATATTTTATGTACATAAGTTATGCTGTTAGTATCTTTAACTTAGCTATTATATCCAGGGAATCAAAAGGGTTACAAAAAAGGAATCCTGAAATTTTTTGTAAAAATTTACGGTTTTTGAGTAATTTAGGTTTGAAATTTTCAAACAGCCGCCATTTTTAAACGAACGATTGGATATAATTGCTTGTTTTTCTGGGGATAGATCATTGTTAGGTTAAACTCCATGCCAAGTTTGAACTCAATCAGTCAATCATTTCTCTAGATATGAATTATTTTGTAAAAAAAAAAACAAAATGACGGATATTTGAAAACGAAGCGTATGAATTAAAAAAAAATTTTAACTATAGAATGAGCTAACGAGACATTGTGAATCACTCTGTATATGATATTCTTATTAGATATTCATGTTAGGTATATCTGCTAAATATATATGTTATTTATAATTTTTTTGTAGGTGGTGGGCGGGGGATTGTGGTAGTGTGGTGTGGGGGAGGGGTTCTGATATAGGCTATATGTTATTTTCTGCTAAATATCTGCTATATAACATATATATATATATAGAGACGATGCGGTAAACGAGAATTCGTTCTAATACCCAGGCAAAAAAGAGTCTAACGGACCAATAGAAGTTGTCACTTCAAATCGTTGGGCCATAGATAATTGATGCATAAATTATATGAACCTAAGACACTAACAATTTTATTGAACTGCAAATGATATGTGTGTTTTCTCTCCTATTCCCTGCATTCCTTACTATTATCTATTGCACGCGCCCCACGTTTTTATTTTTAAATTTTACATGTATTTTCATAGCTATTAAAAATGCTCAGTCATAAATTTTCAGGACAATCTGTATGGGGTTGTAAATCTGTATAGGGCTAGGAGAAATTATTTTCTTCTTTAGCCTTCTATTCTGAATAGGTGAGACCGGGGAAATGGCGATCACTTAAGGTTTGGTGTCGAATAAAATCATGAAAACTGATAACAAAAACAACTCATGCTACATAAAATATAATCTTTATCTTTTGAATCAACTTGGTGACAATATTTTAAAATTACATCTGTACATAAGAAACATGTTTATAAAAAAAACTACCATGTTCGGCATTACCCCGCCATCCGGGGTAATAACACACAAAGTGTTCGCTATTACCCCATATGTAAAACCCATATAAAAACTAAAGTGTTAAAAATAATAGTTTTAACTCATTTAATAGTGAAAATGTTAAAACATTCAATTTTATTTTTATTTTAATTTCAACCAAAAATGTTGGTAAGTACTGTAGTAACAGTATGTTGGTGAAACCTCTGCAATAGAAATACTGTATAGGAATTGTCTCATTTTTATCAACTGCAGACGAGGTTGAGATAATTTGTTCTAACGCCGGTTGTAATTCTTTAGTTTTGCCCTCCTAAATTTCATAAATAGCTCAAACATCTGCAACCAAGAAGTCTTCCTCACTAAAAATTCCTGGTTTAAGTGGTTAGATCCTGTTGTTTTGAAACCATTTATTCCCTTTTCCTTGTTTGCTTCCTCGATGTAAGTTAAGCTTTTTTGAATATAGTAGGGACATCTGAAACGATGAATCTCGTTTTCCCGCATGAAGATATCACACTCTCGATTAAAGGCAGTTTTCAGAGGGCGATAGAACGTAATGTTAAAATGTTGTAGCCTATGAGACGGGTGTGGTGGTACTAACAGCAAGACCACACCATTGTCCTTACAGAAGTTGTAGATTACAAAAGTGGCATAATAACACATGTGGGGAAATGACGAACATGGTCCTCAGGCCACTTCCTATTATTGCAACCAAAACTATTAATTACTGACTATTTAAATACTTAATTACAACACTACTTCTGCTCAGATTAGTCTACCTATTACCTGTTCATAATTTGAATGCTTTCAAAACATATAAGACGTAATTTTCATTCTGTATACTTCATTTTGTATAGTGCTTTTTATATTTGACACGTTGACAACAGTTGTTACATAGTCTAAAACCTTCATAAGCCTCAGAAAACTTGGGTCAACTACGAATAACAAAAAAGACTCGTTGCAAATTCAAAAACATTTAATATAATGGGGAAAATAACATTGCTAAAAAAATGACAAAAATGTAAAAAAAAGAAAACACAGCAACTTACATTTTACATTTACTGCCCTAAAAATGTTGTAACTTTAGCTAAACTGTCGGAAACCTGAACATGAACGAATGAACGAATATTTTATTGATCCTTATATTATGTATATTACATTATTGCACAAACAAAATCATAATTATTATATATATCTTATAAACAAAAGAAAACATAGCTCTATTTACAAAACAATCATAATATAAGGAAACATTTTAAACTACCTCGATGTTTTAAAAAGGTTTTTGAATTAGTGAGTAAATAAAACAATTTAAAAAAGAAAAACAGAAAACACACACACACACACAAATATATATAATAATATAATATAATATATATAGACAAAAAGGAAAAACAAACAAAAGTACAGAAATTAGCTGACCGGCTTTCAGAAATATATTTAAAACTATATATTTTTAGTACATTTAAAAAAAACAAAATTTGTTCGCTGCAGCTTTACAATTACTTTCCAAAAACACAAATTAAATACATACGATTTGGGGCGCGAAATCGTCAAAAGCGCTCGGCAGTAGGATGACTCATGCTCGGCGCCGCCATCTTGGTGAAGATTCTCTTTTTAGCGAGTCGGCTTCAACGATCGTCTCCCATAGCCTATCTAGGTTTTATACTATGTAATCATTGGATTGTCCTCATCTGTATGGCGAGGAAGAGACGAAAGGAGTAGGGTGGTCTGGGTAGGAAATTTGTCCGTTTCAATTTTTAAAATATATACAGAGTGTTCGGCTTCGACTGTCTGAGACTTTACTGGGTCAGTTGTCGGCTAAAAACAAGCAAATAATACAACATAACAAGTGTACTACCTCGCTCTGTTTTCTGTCTGTCCGTCTGTATGCAACTTTTACAAATACCTTAATATCTCAGAAACGGTTTACGATATAATTCTGAAAACGGGTATAAATCGTCATTTAAATAGGGCACATTTTACATTCAAAAAATAGTTTTCCTGCAACAATCCGTTTCAAAATGGCGACAGTAAAAAATGTTCAATGTCAAATATCTAGAAAACCATAAATTTTATTAAAAAAATTTAATGATACAAAATTTTTAGACTTTTTTAAGAGAAATGCAACGGTATATGGGTTTTAATAATCGAGTCATAAATAACGCAGATAACTCAAATTGAGTGGTCGAATGTACAGCTTTTTATTGCTATTTCATTAATACGACAACCTAGCTACCGAATAGCCCTACAAACATTGGACCACTTGTTTGGGGAAGCCCCCACCACCCCTGATGATCAAGTCCTGGACTTATTTCATCAGGCCTTTATTCTCTTAAGCTTCTTATTCCCCTGTATTTCCTTGCCAGACACTCTCGGTGTCCTGTTGCCGTATTCTTCAAAACAAGTGTCCCTTATCCCATTACAGGAATCATCGGTCTTCCACCTCATCCGTCTCGTCCGTGTGCTATTCTCTTTCCTCTTTTCAATTCCTGCTTTCTCTTCCCTTTCCCACTGTCTTGCGTACTTCTTTGAAAATTATAAAACACTCTTTATTCTCCACCATTGCCGTTCTCCCATATTCCACTTCAATCTCCTCCCATTTCACCTCCAACCTCCTCCTCGCTTTCTTGTACTTACTGCATTCATATATTATATGCAGTGTCCACTTCCCTGCAGTTATCACAATTTTCCGTCTCTACTAATCTGAACTTATTGAGTTTAAATCTAAAGTTTCCATGGCCTGAGACTACTTGCGTGGTATAATGGTCCAATTGTATCCACCGGTTCTTCATTCTATCTTCTACTCTTTCCCAGTACAGCCTGGTCTCTTCTCCCTTTTCTTCACTCTCCCATCGATCTTGCCAAACCTCCATAACTTCTCTCCATCTATCACTTTTCGCTTCCTCTCCCACTAAATTTTAGTTATCTACATTATTTATGGCTCCGTTATTAAATAAACGGTACCAGGAACTGGCACATACTTTCTCACAAATACATTTAGATTACTAAACAGATTCACTGTGACTTGTAGGGTGGGGTAGGAGAGTTTTTTTATTAAAGTTGGAGATTAACTAATAAATATTATTATTATTATTATCTAGAGAGAAAACTATTCGATAGATTTCGAAAAAATTTGCACCAAACACGTCAATTAGGTCTTTATAGATGCACGTAAAAAGTTTTTTAATTTTTTTTTAAAACAACCCGCTTTATGGCAAAAAAAACCCCAAAAATCAGTTATTATTATTATTATTAGCTAAACGAGAATTTTTAGAAAGATGCGGGTTTTTTATATGGTAGGGCACATTAAAGGCTACAAATAAGCCAAATTTTATCAAAATCGTTAGAGCCGTTTTTTTATAAAAAAATAATAACTGATTTTTGGGGGTTTTTTGGCCAAAAAGGGGGTTGTTTTTCAAATATTTTCAAAACCTTTTTTCGTGCATCTATACAGGCCTACTGGACATGTTTGGTGCAAATTTGGTTGAAATCGATCGAATAGTTTTGTCTCTAGCTTTGTATACTTTTATTAAAGTAGGCGATTAACTAATAAATATTATTATTATTAGCTAGAGAGAAAACTATTCGATAGATTTCGAACAAATTTGCACCAGACATGTCAATTATTTCTTTATAGATGCACGTAAAAAGGGTTTGAAAATTTTTGAAAAACAACCCCCTTTATGGCCAAAAAACAACCAAAAATCAGTTATTATTATTATTATTAGCTAAACGAGAATTTTTATAAAGATGCGGGTTTTTGTATATGGTAGGGCACATTAAAAGCTACAAACAAGCCAAATTTTATCAAAATCGTTAGAGCCGTTTTTTTATAAAAAAATAACTAATTTTTTGGGGGTTTTTTGGCCAAAAAGGGGGTTGTTTTTCAAAATTGTTCAAAACCCTTTTTCGTGCATCTATACAGGCGTACTGGACATGTCTGGTGCAAATTTGGTTGAAATCGATCGAATAGTTTTCTCTCTAGTTTTGTATACATACAGACATACATACAGACATACAGACATACAGACATACATACAGACATACAGACAGACATTTTGTAAAAACCACTTTTTTGGACTCAGGGGGTCCCAAAACGGATATTTCCACAAAAATCTCAACATTGATTTTTTTGCGATCACTATACTTTCTCTATACTATAGTATAGTGAGAAAGTAAAACCATAAATCGTCGGATTTGTCTTAAAATAGTCTAAAAATTTGGTGTCGACATTTTTGTTGTTGTTGTAAACTCACTGCAATAGTATAAACCAACATTTCCCCTTGACTCTGCCCATGGCGGTACTCTATACGGGGTGTCCAGCTCCGACTGTCCGAAACTTAACGATGTTATTTGTCAGCAAAAAACAATCGAATAATAAAATATAACATGCGTCCTACCTCACTCTGTTTTCTGTCTGTATTTGGTTTTTACAAATAGTTTTTAATATCTCGAAACGGTTTAAGATATAATCATGAAACTGGGTGCGAATATTCATCTAAATGGTGTACATTTTACTTTGAAAATTTGTTTCGCTGCAACAATATGATTCGAAATAGCGGTGGTTAAACATTTTCAATGTTAAACATCTAAAAACCTATATATTTTACCAAAAAAATGTAAAGACACCCAAATATTTAGACTATTTTGAGACGAATCCAACGATTTATGGTTTTTAATAATGGAGCCATAAATAACGGAAATAACTAAAATCTAGCGAATTTAGTGGTCAAATGTAGGGATTCGTGTGATAGGTGGTAATGTTATCGAAATAGGCCTAATAAAAAGCTATACTTTCGAGCACTAAATTCGAGTTACCTAGTATTTATAACTAAATTATTAAAAATCATATACCGTTGGATCTCTGTTAAAAAGTCTAAAAATTTGGTGCCTTTACATTGTTTCGTAAAAATTATAGTTTTCTAGATAATTAACTTTGAAAATTTTCAACTGCCGCCATTTTGAAACGTATTGTTGCAGGAAAACAATTTTCTGGATGTAAAATATACCCTACTTAAATGAATATGCATAACCAGTTTCATGGTTATATCTTGAACCGTATCTGAGATATTAAGGTATTTGTAACAATTACGTACAAACGGACTGACAGGAAACAGGTCGAGATATTACACATGGTATATCGTATTATTTGCTTGTTTTTAGCTGACAAATAACCCCGTTAAGTTTCGGAAGGTGGACAGCCTGTATAGAGTACTGACATGGGCAGAGTAAAGGGGAAATGTCAGTTTATACTATTGCAGTGAGCTTAAAAATATTGGGACTTTTGCGTTATATGACCACACGGCTACTTTTTCCTACAAAGACATCCTAAACAAAATGTGTTTGTTATGATGCATTTATTACGATGTTCAGAACAGGAATATAACAAAACCCTAACCTAACCTGATTAGCGACATGGTCTGCCTAAGTAGAACTTGATTGACAACTGGCTACGCTATGCAGTCGCCCGCCGCTCTATATAGACCAGGGAAATTAGAAAATAAATCCTACATATTTTTATACAGCACCGATCGAGATGCGATTTTCGGCATTGTATTCTGAGAAGTCTCAGGAAAAACGTCTATATATAATACCTTTGTCGGTAGACAAAAAGTGCATTTTAGGCATGCAAAAAGTGCATCATTTCCCATGATTTATAAAAATTGTTTGAATTCATGAAAACTTATCAAAATTTTTATACAGGGGTTTTGGGGATCGCAGATTCCGAATCTGCCCTTGAAAAATATGTCCAACCACCCTGGGACCCCCATGGGGGCAGGGGGCACGTCAGCAAAAAATCAAAGGTCTCAGTAAATCACTCGAAAATGTACACTCGGGGGTTTTTGGGGTCGCTAATTCCGAATCTGCCCTTCAAAAATATGTCCTACAACTCAGGGACCCCCCAAAGGGGGCAGGGGAGGCACTTCGTCAAAAAGTAACAAAGTAAAGCATTCTCATTGCAGTACGTAGAATCAATCAGTGGGCCTTCAAATGTTTTACCGAAGTGCCCTCCCCCACTACCATGGGGGTCCCAGGGTGATCGGACATTTTTTCAAGGGCAGATTCGGAATTAGCGACCCCAAAAAATCCCGAGTGTACATTTTCGAGTGATTTACTGAACCCTTAGATTTTTTTCAAAGTGCCCCCTGCCCTCCCCTTCTCCCGTGGGGGGTCCCAGGGTTGACGGACATATTTTTTAAGGACAGATTCGGGTTTGACGACACCAAAAACCTTCAAATGTTCATTTTCGAGCGATTTACTGAGCCTTTTGATTTTTTGCCGAAAACCGCATCTCTATCGGTATTGTAGAAAAATATTAAGTTATTATGGATGATTTTGGTCTAATTTCCCTGGTCTAGTACTATTGCCCTTCTGACAGCGCACGATGAAAACAAGATTACTGATAAGAAAACCGAGTTTAGAATGTTGTTAAAGACATCCTAATGTCAAACTGATAACAAATTAGTCAATTTATCTTCGTAGGAAAAAGTTCGAGCCGTGTGGTCTTACAACGCAAAAGTCCCAAAATATTAGGCCTAAAAGCAAATACTTTACAAATAGATTTAAAACTCGTTTAACAATATACAGTACTAGGAGAGACCCATGCGTGCTCCGCACGCCCACCACCCGTGGAACTTTCTAAAAACATATGTTATGATTTATTTATAATAAAGGTGTAGGATTAATAATAACCTTAAAACTAAAATGGTAAATAATGTTAAATGTTCAAATCAAATTATTTCGTATATTTTATAACAACAATTATATTTATTTAATAATTGTTTCATAGTTTGAAATCAGCTGTTAATATTGGTCACTCACTATCAATTACTACCGTATATTATCAATAAAAAGGCCTACTATTAAATTATAATATGTCTTATGTATTTTTAATAACGATGTAACGTAGTTTTATCTTATTTCTAAATTCCATAACGCAAGATTTTATTGGTTTGTGTGTGTTGAAACATCTGTTGGTTCAGTCTATTCCTGACATAAAATACTATTTTGTATTGAGCTGGACATCCGAATCAACTGTTTTATCTGTTATTTTATTCAATTGGTTGCTATGGTGATGAATGTAAATACATTCAAGATATTATGTTGGTACACCATCGGTCTAGGCCTAACCTAAAATTATGTTCAATATACTTTACCTGCCTTAACGGCAACATACACATATAATTTATGTTTTCGTCGTCACGTAATTTTTCGGCAAATGCAATATAGCCTATTAGTTTGTTTCTTATTATAAACAGCTGTTTTGTATAGAAATTGTTTTTAAATTCGTTCCATGTTATTCTTGTGGGGAAAACCCGACCTTTGAGATTAGCTCACGCCATTAAGGATAAGAATTTTGGACATCTAAAACCTTATTGCAAAACTACGAAATGAGATGAATGTTTTGACACCTGAAATGTTAAAATTGGTAAAGAAATAAGGGAGGAGTTGTGTTCACAAAAAACTGCTTTACGTATTATACAGAGTGGTTATAAAGTCACTCCCCCCCCCCTTAACTTTTGTGTTTGTTAAAACAAACAAATATTCTTTGGTTAACGATACTAACTTAACCCAAAGTATCTTTTGAAGCAATCGGAAATTTTGAGTGTCTCTAAAAATAGGAATTTTGGTGGCAACTCAAAATTTTAAAATGGGAAGTATGGTCATGTGATACCTCATTTTAAAGGTGTACTTAAGACTAGGAAAATGACATAAAGAAAAAAAAATCGGACCACCCAAAACAAAATGGCGGCCTTAAACGTGTTGAAATAAATCGACATAAAGTTGCTAATATCTCGAAAGGGAAGAGTTTTTAGAAAAAAATTCAGGAGACAAAAAAATGTTTATTTCAAAGTGCTTGACCTATAAAATTGTTTCTAAATCGATTTCGTAAATTTTATTTTTTACAAAATTTTCTAAGATGTAGGAGTCGACTTAAAACGTTTACGAAATCGACTTGGAAGCAATTATTTAGGTCAAGCACTTTAAAATAAACATTTTTTTTCTATTGAAATTTTTTCTAAAAACTCTTCCTTTTCGAGATATTAGCAACATTATGTTGATTTATTTCAACACGTTTAGGGCCGCCATTTTGTTTTGGGTGGTCTGATTTTTATTTTCTTTATGTAATTTCCTAGTCTTAAATAGACCTTTAAAATAAGGGATCGCATGACCATTTAAAAATTTTGAGTTGCCCCCAAAATCCCCCATTTTTAGGTGACACTCAAAATTTCCGATTGCTTCAAAAGATACTTTGGGCTAAGTTAGTATCTTTCCCTAAAGGATATTTGTTTGTTTTAACAAACACAAAAGTTAAAGGAGGAGGGTGGGAGTTTTAAGACACCTGGTACCCTATATAAGGATACTATAACTCACGTTTTATTAACTGTTGTTATTTAAGCCGTATTAAAATGCAACAACCATTTATTAAATAATAAAAAAGACAAACAGTCTGTATCTTTAATACAACCTCAGTATTTAGTTGCATAATATGCTGTTTTAAAACTGATAGTAAATAAGCATGAATTTGTAAAATTGTATATCGTTCGGGGTGAACTGAAAAGCTAGCTAGCTGAAATCGGGTCCTGTAAACATCGATTCTAAGACGATTCTTGTCCAACAAATCAAATATGTTGTATCGTTTGAAGTTAGATAATATATTCAGATTTGGTACACAAAATTTAAAGTAACGTTTTACAAGTTTGCTAAAAACAAAGGCATTATTTTGTATTTTTCAAAATGGCGGTCGTTTAAAAGGTCTGACGTCGGTTTTGTTTTGCCTGAAGGAGAAATAGCCTTCATCGCTAGGACCGAAAGTGACGCTTTTCGATACGAACTCAAGTTTAACAGCCGAGGTCGGAAAATGAGCGAGGATCGAAAAGCCAATTTTGGCCCGTGTAATGAATGATACTTTTCATCACACTGTGATTAATAATATTAATATTTTTTTTTCAAAATAACCTATCGTTTCTCAGTCTGAAGTACAATGACAAAATAGTTTTCGTTTACAGCACTAACTAAATATCAGATCAGCAGATTTTAATATCAGTAGCGATACAAATAAAAACCTTCCTTAATCTATATATATATAAGCGAAATACCACTCACTCAATCGCTCACTCACTGACTCACTCATTACGATTTCTCAAAAACTACCGAACGGATTGAAATTAAATTTGGTATGTAGCTTCCTCTAGGGCGATAGGTGCTTACTAAGAAAGAGTTTGAACAAATTCGAAATTTTAGGGGGGTTTGGGGATCAAAGTTATTAAATCACGATTTCTTCAAAACTACTGAACGGATTGGAATGAAATTTGGTATATAGCTTCCTCTAGGGCCATAAGTGTTCACTAAAAAAGGGTTTTAAAAAATTGGAAATTTTAGGGGGTTTGGGGGGTAAAAATGACTAAATCACGATTTCTCCAAAATTACCGAACAGATTGGAATGAAATTTGGTATGTAGCTTCCTCTAGGGCCATAGGCGCTTGCTAAGAAAGGGTTTCAAAAAATTCGAAATTTTAGGGGGGTGGTTGGGGGGATCAAAGTTATTAAATCACGATTTCTTCAAAACTACCGAACTAATTGGAATGAAATATGGTATGTAGCTTCCTCTAGGGCCATAGGTGCTCACTAAGAAAGGGTATGTAAAATTTCGAAATTTTAGGAGCGGTTTGGGGGGATCAAAGTTACTAAAATCATAATTTCAGATCTTTTATTATTATGACAATAGTGCTTTTATTATTTAGCATCTATATATATAAAACCCAAATACCACTCACTGACTGAACACTTAAAAAGAATACAATTACGTTAAAAAGACTGAACATACCAAATACCACGGGCAACGCCGTACGGGTCAGCTAGTTCTATATATGCATTGATTTTTAAGGAAAGTTGATCTTGTCTTCAATGTTTTATTCTGTCCTTATGTTATCGCTTTCAACCGAGAGTAGCCGCGAACATTACACCTGACATGGTTTAAGTTCGTCAAATTAATTGGAACAGCTGATATCAAATCATCAAGTAATATTAATAGACACAATACACTACTGCCGATACTGGTACATGAATAAACGTACCCATGTACTTTTTTAAATAATAAGTTAAAAGTTTATTTATTCAATACTTGTAAATAGTATCAATATGTAGTTTTCATTGTTACTCACGTTTGTTTCTTTGTTAAAATCGTTATTATATCTAATAAATCCAATAAGACGACATTTCAAATCATAATTATTATTGATAGCGCCACTGGTGTTATAATTTATAACTAAATTAGATATATGTAAAAATCTCCAGCTGATTTTGCCGATCTAGACCGAGAAAACGCCATTTTCAATACTCCACAGCCGATATTAAAAGTCACTATTTTCGATACTGTGTGATGAAAATTCTATTTCTTTATCAACGCCGGAGCATATACTGCTCTTGAAATATAAAAACCAAATACAATTACAATTAAAAATACATAAGAACAGATAAATACTAAAAATATATACGAATTTGAATTTGTTAAACATAGTCTATGAGCTAAAACTGCTACTGAACCTTACTTCGAATCGTTTGACACAATCTTGCATGTTTTTGAAGTGATAACTTCTATTGGCCCGTTGGGCATTTTCGCTTGACTATGTTTCTGAAATCTCTCGTCACGCAACTTTTTGCGTAGACACAAGTCAGAGCGTGGAGAGGGAATAGGCGATACCTAGTATATAAGTTATAGACAAGTAAGCGCGTGAAGAGGGAATAGACGATACATAGTATATAATAATACGTTATTATAATTATTATAATATTAGTAATTATAATAATATTATATTATAATAAGGATGCGAAAAATAGTGATCATTATAATGTAAGCATTATTTATTTAGTTACTAATGATTTTGAGTGAGGTAATAGTGTATGCACTCTACATAGAGTTCTAAGAATAATTCAATATGTAAGGGATAATTATTATAATAATTATTGTAATTATTATATTTGTGCGTTTTAAGTTTTGTAAAGAAGATTGATTTTTGTCTAACTGTAAGTTTGAATAATAAATTTAAAATAATAAATCGTTTTTAGTTTATTTAAAAAAAAAACTTTATTTTGTATGTGCTCTAAACGGTACAAAACAGTTAACGTCAAATATATCGAATACAATTGACTTAAGGGTCGGCCATGTTGGCTGACACTCCATAACACCAATGTTAAATTAAAATCCAAATTTCTCCTTTATTTTTTATCTGATAGTTTGAACGATATGTCAAATGTTTTAAAGCATTGGCCAATATGCATGCAAATGGCTTTTTCAAAACTAAGAAAAACATTTTGTTTAATATTTATTAACAATTTAAAACATTGATTTTTAATATTTCTTTATGTTGTAACTATTAATTATAGCGAAAAACTACCAAGCCATTCGCATGAAGAATTTCGTCCCCAAGAGTTTGGTATTTTTTTAACGCTATTTGAACAATTGCGGGTTTTAAATGGATTTAGGCTGAGCAATGTCCGTGTAACCTACCGCCGTTATAGGGTGATTTTAAATATTTTTTACGTTGTAACTATTAATTATAGCGAAAAATTACCAAGCCAATCGGATGAAGAATTTTGTCCCCAAGTGTTTGGTATTTTTAAAAAAACGCTATTTGAATAATTGCGGGTTTTAAATGGATTTAGGATGAGCAATGTCCGCGTAACCTACCGCCGCTACGCTGGAGTCGCAGGTTGCTTTCTGTTTTAATAGAGCCGACCCTTAAACATTTTCATGACATAAACGATTCAAAAATAATTCGTGTTTTATTCATTTTATTATTTCAACAATCCAAGGCATCATTTTATTCTTTATTTAGGAATGAAAGGTAAAACTCCAAATTCTCACAAAAAAACTTGGGATGATCTAGTTACTAACAGTGCTAAAAGTGTTCGCCTTTAAGTTCATACAAAAGTTAACTTTTGGGACGACGTTTCATTAATTTATTGTTTATTTATTTCTTTTTAATTAACAAGTTTTGTTTGGTTACAGAAATAATCATATTATGTATTATCTACACCAAAGAAATTATTTCATTCTTTGAATCATTACTCAATATGTAAATCCAATTGAATAAAATAAAACTTCTCACTGATACTACACATACAAGTTATTATATAACACAGTACTTTCAACATAACTAAAAAAAATAACACATGTTATGGAAATAAAATATATAATTTTTGGTCGCTCGGCTTTGCTGGGCCTAAAATAGTTACAATTTAAGATTTAATGTAAGGTAAGAAATCGAGTCGAGGCCAATACTGCACTCACAAGTTGTCAAACTGAAATTTCCCTAAACCCTTTCTAGCGTATAATGCGTATTATGCATATCTATCTTTTAAATGCTTTAAAATGTAAAGCATATTATTTGTATTCTAGTGTTTTAATTTTAGAGTTTTATAGTAATATATTTTGAAAATCAAGCATTTTATATAAATCACGATAATATACACAACTTATTCTGTTTATTTTTGAAGTGATAACTTCTATTGGCCCGTTGGGCACTTTCGCTTGACTATGTTTCTGGAATCTCGCGTCCTTCAAACTTTTTGCGTATTCACAAGTCAGAGCGTGAAGAGGGAATAGGCGATACATTTATATATATAATAGCGAAATACCACTCACTCACTGACTCACTCATCACGATTTCTCAAAAACTACAGAACGGATTGAAATGAAATTTGGTATGTAGCTTCCTCTAGGGCCATAGGTACTCACTAAGAAAGAATATGACAAATTTTGAAATTTTAGGAGGGGTTTGGGGGGATCAAAGTTACTAAAATCATAATTTCAGATCTTTTATTATTATGACAATAGTGCTTTTATTATTTAAGATCTATATTTATAAAAGCCAAATACCACTCACTGACTGAACACTTAAAAAGAATACAATTACGTTAAAAAGACTGAAAATACCAACCACCAAGGGCAACGCCGTACGGGTCAGTTAGTACTAATATATTTTGAAAATCAAGAATTTTATATAAATCACTATACTATACACAACTTATTCCGTTTATTTTTGAAGTGATTACTTCTATTGGCCCGTTGGGCACTTTGGCTTGACTATGATTCTGAAATCTCGCGTCTCGAAAACTTTTTGGGTAGACACAAGTCAGAGCGTGAAGAGGGAATAGGCGATACATAGTATATATAGACAAGTAAGCGCGTGGAGAGGGCATAGATGATACATAGTATATAATAATACGTTATTATAATATAAATATATTATAATAATATAATATTATTATTGTATATTATTAGTAGGCGAAAAATAGTAGTTTCTAATAGTAAGATAATATTGTGGAGGAAATACAGTCAGCTTCTAAACCCCAGGTTTTAGAGGATGGTCTCCAAATTTCTTAACTTCCAACCCTATCAGAACAGTGTGCATCATCATCTGCAGTTCGGTCGCATCCAGAACAAATACGAAAAAAACGAGGTAAAAAAGACGAAACGTTTTCCTAATAATAAAAATCGCATAAAACACATAGGCAAGCGGTAAAAAAAACCACTGTCTCAAAATACACACAGAATCAGCTAAAATACTTTAAGATGTAACATTTGCTGTAGGTAACCATATTATTGCAATAGCGAACATTGTCCTGTCAACTAATAGTATATATAGACAAGTAAGAGCGTGGAGAGGGAATAGACGATACATAATATATTATAATACGTTATTATAATAATTATTCCTTACATATTGATTTATTCTTAGAATTCTTTGTAGAGTCCATACACTAATATACCTCACTCAAAACCATTAGTCACTAAATAAATATTGCTTACACTATAATCATCACTATTTTTCGCATACTTATTATGATTATAATATTTTATGTAAGCATAAAATTTAATATTATTATTCAATTTCAAAATATGATATAATATTTTTTGACAATATATTGACTTGTGTAATTTGTTGACCTTTATTCTCCTCTAATATTAACACTGATAAAAATATAAATCTGTCATAGAAGTTATCTCTTCCAACGTGTGATCTTAAGCACACCCAATGTTTTTATGCACTCCTGTTTTTAATAAAAAAGTTTTATTTTTTTTACCTCACGCACTTTTTACATAATTCAAAAAAAAATTCTTTTGACCTTTGGATTTAGCAGGAAGTCCAGGATCCCTCCCACAGTAAATTACAATATATTATGTACAAATTCACAAACGTATAAGTTGTATGGTTTATCATATACTTGACAGAAATATTTCAAGTATTCAAGTGAAACGACCGTAGCTAATAACATTCAAAGAGGATTATTTAAACAGACCTACAGGGTAAATACAGTAAATATAGAAATATTTCGCTGTAGGTATTATATTAGTAACAAGAACTAATTTTACCTTGCTGGTTCAATCATCGATATTCTCAACAAATGAATACATGTACTAGGCCGATTTTAAGTTTATCGGACAACTATTCTAACGGATGGTGTAATTTAACTGATGTTATTACTGGTGTTATAATATTATTTCGCACTAGTATTCTTGTTTTTCTAGAATCTAGTTTAAAATCGATTTAGTATGCAGGGCGTGTCTGAAATAAAGCCTAATAACTTCGGTAGCTGGTTTCTTGTATTATAATAATAAATCGTTTTAATAGTTTATTTAAAAAAAAAAATTATTTTGTATGTGTTCTAAACGGTTTAAAACTGTTGAAAACAATTGCCTTAAACATTTTCATGAGATATACGATTCAAACAAAAATAATTCGTGTGTTTTATTCATTTAGTTCTTTTATGCCCTTTATCCATGGGTTCATTTATTCTTTATTTTGATATGAGGGGTAATATTCCAAATTCTCACAAAAAAACTTCGAATGATCTAGTTATCGGTGCTAAAAGTGTTCGCCTTTATTTTCATACAAAAGTTAACTTTGGGAGGGTTTTCATTAATTTACTGTTTGTTCATTCCATTTCAATTAACAAGGTTTGCTTGGTTACAGAAATAATTATATTATTTATTAGCTACG
>JAGFPH010000477.1:371426-382480 GCA_018207615.1 Philaenus spumarius
ATATGCGTCAAAAGGCGAAAATCTCGCGGAATTATATACCTTCTTTAAAAACATGTACTGAGGAAAATAATTGCTCAATATTAACCAAATTCGCTAAACAACTTAGGTGATTGTATGTGTTTTGTATAATTTTTTAAAGAAATACGTGGAATGCCTCTTCGAGAAAATTAGCCTCAAAGGCGAAAAAAGCGAAATAATATTCACCAAACTTGCTAAACATATAATTTAGGTATTGTATAACTTTTTAAAGAAATTCATGGAATGCCTCTTCGAGAAAATTAGCCTTGAATGTGCACCAAAATGCGAAAATCTCGTGGAATTAAATACTTCCTTTAAACACTTGTACTGAAAAAAATAATTGCTCAATATTAACCAAATTCACTAAACAACTTAGGTGATTGTGTGTGTTTTGTATAATTTTTTAAAGAAATACGTGGAATGCCTCTTCGAGAAAATTAGCCTTAAAGGGGAAAAAAGCGAAAATCTCGCGGAATTATATACCTTCTTTAAACACTTGTACTGAACAAAATAATTACTCAATATTAACCAAATTTGGTAAACATATGTATTAAATCTGTGTGTTGTGTGTATTGCATACTTTTTTAAAGAATTATCATCTGCAACGTTATATCAAATAACACGTGCGTGAGTGCTAAGGCGAACCGTGCTTACACGGCGTGTCATGGTACCAGAGTGACGTCACATAGGAGGGGGGCAAGAGGAAGGTTGGGACAGTCGGCGAGCGTCAACATCAAAGAAGTGGACCAGCCCTTGTATTCTATAGCCCTGGCGTTCCATGCGTCAAGCTATGGCACGCTACCGCACTGATAAAATATTTTAAAATATTTTGCCTTTAAGAGTTGAAACAAACCCTAAAACAACAAGTATTGTTTGTTAAACTTTCCTTAAAGCTAGAAAGCTACAATTTTGTACATTTATTTCTTACACGATACATATAAAAAGTAAACCAGTTCTGCTATGCAGTACGGTATTTATTTCGACATACCGTGTTTTTTCGTATTCAGGCTGTAAGTACTCTAAAAAGCGGGGCAAACGAAAGGTTGCATTACATTATTTGAAATCTTATTTACCTGGGAAGTTGTCACTAGCATTTGACACCTTCTGAACTCTTGGCATAAGAGAGATTTGAACATTTGTATCTCCCTAATTTGTTTACAATGACTACAAATTTTAAGTTTCAGCGATAACTTTTAGTATTTAGTATCAGTACATCTTGATTAATTTGTCAGTTGGAAATTTTACGCAGATTCTGAAGATGGCGTTAAACTTAACAAAACATACATGCAGAGTCAAGAAATTTCAATTTTACTTCAAAATGCTCTGTGTATTGAAAAATCTCCCAAAACGGGGGTTCGCAATGCATTGTGTATTGAAAGTACTCCAAATACGGGGGTTGGCGTGCGAAGCACGCAATGTATTGTGTATTGAAAATCCTCCCAATACGGGGGTTGCGTGCGAAGCACGCAAATGCATTGTACATTGAAAATACTGTATTCCCAATACGGGGGTTGGCGTGCGAAGCACGCAATGCATTGTATTGAAAAGTTTAAGGAAAACAAGTTAAAATGATTTAGGTATGTATAATTGTCCACTTATATTGTAATTCATGCCTATTTTAGAATAATTTAGAATGGCAACCATCACTCATCCCCTGCCAAATCTTTGCGTGCACTCTAAACCCCATAGGCTTGGAACACACACGGCGTTTTTTGTTTCTTGCGGATTAGTTACCGTCGCTGCTCATAAAATTTAAAGTGTGCACACAGCGCGGTAAAATTTCCGACGCCGCGCCGTCTAAAAGCCTCATTGGGATTCATTAAACTGAAGTGTCTAGTTCATCAATCACGAAGTGTGTTATGTAATATATTATTTCTTTTAATGTTTCATTGATATGAAGAGAGAGCAACTCTCGCTTTATTGTTATTCCGTCGCCGATTGAAAAAAGAAATATACTTATTTCTATTCATCCAATCAATAAATAAAAGAAGAGAAGATTTTGAAGCATTCACTGTGTTTCCTGTTTTGAGCAACTAGAAGAAACATTTTTCAATTATTTAAGAATGTCGGTTTCATCATTTGATGAACTACACACGCGGCTGAGTGACAGTATTCTACGAAAAAAATACTGAAACAAGGAAAATTGGAGTGGATTTGGTCACATTCGCCACTGTTCCACATCGACTTTGGAAAATCCGCCGATTTTAGTGGCAGCGAGAGGCTGCACAGCTACCTTCAGCGGTAAATAAACCGATGGTTTATTTTTCCGACCAATGTGTATGCTCTGATACTCTCCTTCGCGCCACTGTCGATATGACGGCGACGGCAAATAATCCGTGGCGGACGAAAACTCCTCGTGTTCCAGGCCAGTGCCAGTGCCCAATTCGACTAAAGATAATGTCAGCAATATATTTATAATTTATTGTAGCTTGACATTTGCATAGGCGTTGAAAACAAGTTACTCTTAAGAGCGTATTTTAATGTAAGCAATGTGCAAAATATTTTTTAAAAGGTGGGGGGTTATAACCCCGAAACACCCCCCCCCCCTGGTTACGCCTATGACACGCATTATACTTAGAAACTATAATGTCGTAATTTTATTATAATGTTATACTTATGTACAGATTAGCCTACATAAATATGCTGTGACCTAAACTCAGCAATTCCAAATACCATGAATTAAGTATTTAAAATCCTACCGCTATATAAAAAAAGAGAGAAATGTTTAATAGATAGTTTACGCTGAAGGTACTTATCTATTACATTAAATGCTTATACATTTACTGTAGAAGCCATTGTTTAACTTTCATAATAATAATATTTTAATATTTGATTAATTCCTTTTTATGTACAACTAAACCCATAGATCTTATTGTCTAGGAAATACCTAACCATATTTTCCTGTAACCGATGGTTAGTGCGTTTAAAAAAGATTATAAACAAAAAAATTCACCACAAAAACTTAAATAAGAAAAAATAAAAATAGTTTTCTACCTTTAACACAAATATTTAAACTTACATGTGCGGCTTGCTGAGGCAAGAGGACAAAATATTCAAGTATACATTATTACAGGCAGAGGAAAAACTAACAAAAAAAGACAAGTACAAATAACTATGTCTAAATAAAATATAAGTATAGAAATATAATAAATTAAAAACCTCTTGGTTACTTACATAAATGCAAATACAAAAAATAGAACACCCCTGTAAAAAAAAACTAATAAATTAAAAATTATTTAGCTACACAGATTAAACCGACAATAACTTAGTGTTTCATCAGCCAACTCTTTTTCGAAGTTAAAACATTACGAATGTTTTGTTCCGTTCTCAAGCGGATTGGAAGCAGATTAAAATCTTAAATTACTTTTGGTCGTTTTAATTGCAGTGCGGATCTACAATTGGTCAAAACAGGAAGTTCTCTTCGCCCTATTACAATTTTTCAACATAGTCTGCAAGGCTGTAAGCCAGGGGGGGGGTTAACCCCCCCCCCCCCCCCGAAATCTCAAAATTTAGTAGTAAAAATTAATCCTAGGTTTAAAAAGTGCAAATTCCATTATAAAATAGACAACACAACAGAGGATCCAGCAACATATTTTACATCATTGTGCATTGCATGCATGCTGATATTTAGATTTGCTTGATTAAACTACAACGTACAATACACATGGATGCAGTAGGTTAAAGCCTTACTCTCTTGTGAGCTTGATCTGATCTATTAAATAAGAAAACTATGATATCCCAGTCGGTATAGGTTAAAACTACCAGTAATTTGCAATACGGCTGATTTTTTTTATAAGTACCTTAAAGTATGTAAATTAACATAAAAAAAAGTTTACCAGTCTATCGATTTCCCAAAGTCGAAAAAAAATCGATTATAATTTTTTTCCCCGATTATCCTTAATATTTCGAGCTGGGATGAAGATAGAGAAAAATAAAAAATACCACCGCGTAGGGAAAGTATTTTTCAATAAAAAAGGTCATGTGTACTTCTTTCCTCCGAGCAATGGTTTGTCTGGAAAAAATTCGATAATGCTGGTATGTATTTTGCAGCAGGGGAAATCACTAAAAGTTGAAACCTCATTCATATATGAAGCGTTGGCTCATTCTAAATTGGCTGAATTTTAATATATCGAATTGAAACTTGACATAGGTGTTAACATATGTATTTTAAACATTTATGCTGAGTTTCAGCTTGTTGTCTTGAAAATGACCCGATCTAGAGCCACTTGACTTATCAATGGGTTTCTCGATTTTAGGAGTACCGGACCGATTTTAATCAGCTCCAGTTTAGAAAATTTTCAAAATATCAACCTGTAAGTTTTTTACAAGTTAAATATATAGATTCAAACAAGTTCAAGGAGTATAAACCTTTTTCATTATTTACTTTTAAAAGCACAAGTAAATTTAAAAAAGTATAATTTTAGACCTTTTTAGATTTTTCATCAAAACGCTTGAGTTGATCAGCTGCAGATTAGTAATTTTTTTAAATATACTTTTTAAAATAAGTGTAGCAAAAAACAATTGTGTTTGTAACTTCTGTACCAATTTTTAAATCGATATGTTCAAAAATGTCGAAAATGGTGTCGTTGAATCCAAAAGTGTTATAGTTAAAACGAGATAGGTAAAACAGAAGACTATTTTCAAGCGCCTCGTTTTTAAAAATAACAAAAACAAAATCATTCATACTTATTAAGAATATTTATACGGGTGTATTCAACTTGTAAAACAAATTTGATGTTGATATTCTAAAAATTGACGAAACTTTTTTTATGTTAATCTACATACTTTAATGTACTTATAAAAAAAATCAGCCGTTTTGTAAATTACTGGAACTTTTGGTCTAAAATTACCTCTACCGACTGGCCTATGAAGGTTCAACAAAAATACTTTACTCTAACAAAACAAAATCATTCATCATCCTTACATCCTATAATATTTTACTTGGGTTTATCAAAGTTTTAAAAATAAGCAAATTGAAATTGGTGTTTAAAACGTTCACTGCTACGCAAATTTCGTATTTCCTACGCTAGGAGCTGACGTTTTATTTTTTATATTTATAGCCTAAATGAGTAGAAATTACTTAAATTTTTATTTTTGAACCTTTCTACGTAATAATCACTAATATTTTAAAGCGGACCTAGTCCATAGCACATAGACTTTAAATTGGCGTGCGTAGCACGCAATGCATTGTGCATTGAAAATTCTCCCAATAAGGGGGTTTCGTGCGAAGCACGCAATACGCTGTGTATTTAAAATACTCCCAACACGGGTGTTGGCGTGCAATGCACTGTGCGTATTCCGCTTCTCATAGTGTTCAGTGTTAAGCTCACATGTGCGTCTTTAGCAGTGAACGTGTTAAAAGGGTTTAAATTCAAATCCCCCCCACCCCCCGAAAAGTTTGAAAACCTTGATAGTTTGGAATCAGATTAAAACAAGTTGGTTCTAAAAATATAAAACAAATTGGAAACATAATTTTTTTTTCAAATTATAGATCCAATATCCTTGCATAGAAGCTCTCGTGTTACGAAAATATCTGTTGATCGGAATGTCTGACAGTACTGGAACTAAACTTGGGACAGTTTTGATGCACTTGCAGCAACTTCCCTCGTAAGCAAATTCTCGCAAGTGAAACGCACTCAGATCAACTAGCCACGGTTGATTATTACAGGTTATACGATCCATTTCGAATAATACTCGCTCGCAGATGCAAATTTATTTTGTGCACCAGTAATTGGGTTGTTCTTTAATAGTTTCTTTGTTTCAGTGTGGAGAAAACTCTCAGCAGGACAGACCATGTTATTGACACGTGCAATAAAGTGTTTGCTGGCAAGGTAAAAGATTGCTTGACGTTTAATGTTAGAGTGCAGCTGTGAAAACATTGATTTTTCCATATTTTAACTATTGTGATACTGTTATCAATGACATGACTGTGGAATTAGCTAACAAACTTCAGCGTGCTCAAAATGATTGTTTATGGTTCATTTTTGACTTACAACGTTATGTGGCAAAATATTATGAACACATTGAAATTCTACGACTTTTCCAAAATATTATATTTTGTTGTTATTGCTCGCTATTCCAATGGATTGCCTCGCTATCTGGCAGAAAGGTTTGTCTTAAGCTTACATGTAAATGCTACACACACGACGAGGAGCTTCATTATTATTTACACCCAGGCACAGAACTGAGCTATTTAATAAATCACTGTGACTTCATGTAGGCTATGGAATTCATTGCCGGAGAGTTTTTGAAATGCTTCAATGACCGTGTTCAGTTCAAGAAGGCTTTGGGTTGTTCTGCGACAGTTTTGGGTAGTTTCGAGCGCTCGGGTGGGTTTTGGGTGTTTTGAGGCAAGTTCTTGAATAGGGGGGTGTGTTTGATATTGTAAGTGTGTTTATATATTATAGTGTAGCTTAATTTACTTTTAGTGTTAGTTTAGTTTAGAGATAAATGTGTATATTTTTAGTTCTCTATTTTTGTACATTATGTTTTAAAAGTAATTATTATTTTATAGTTTTTGTTCGTTTATTAATTTTTGTTTGTTGTGTGAATTTTTGTGTATCTTGAAATTCTAGGTTAAGTGGAAGAGAAGACCCAATGGTCCTAACTTTACCGTAATAAATAAAGAGTATTAAAAACAAACAAAAAACCAGAGAGATGCGTGGGATGTCGTTAATAAATTAATAGAATTGTATTAATAAAACCAATAGTTATATATAGGATTTCCGGACTGCCATTATAAAAACTTAAATGCAATAAAAACGTAGTTTTTAGTAATAAAGCACAGGTGTTGTAAAATCCCTTTTAGGCGATGAGTTTCAAACAGTTAAATGTTTTCTATATATATAATATAATCCAAATCCCACTCTCTGACTCACTGATCACGAAATTTCAAAAACCACCAACCAGATTGTAACGAAATTTGGTATGTAGCTTCCTCTAGGGCCATAGGTGCTAACTAAGAAAGGTTTTGAAAAATTTCGAAATCTTAGGGGGGTTTGAGGGGGACAAAGATACTAAATCACGATTTCTCCAAAACAACCAAACGGATTGGAACGAAATTTGCTATGTAGCTTCTTCTAGGGCCAAAGGAGCTAACTAAGAAAGGTTTTCAAAAATTTGAAATTTTAAGGGGGTTTGGGGGGACCAAAGTTACTAAATCTCGATTTCTCTAATACTACTGAATGGATTGGAATTGAATTTGGTATGTAGCTTTATCTTGGGTCGTAGGTGCTGGCTGAGAAAGGTTTTAAAAAAATTCGAAATCTTAGGGGAGTTTGCGTGGGTCAGATTTACTAAATCAAGATCTTTCCAAAACTACCAAACGGATTGCAATGAAATTTGGTATGTAGTTTCCTCTAGGGCCATAGGTGCTCGCTAAGAAAGGGTTTTAAAAAATTCGAAATTTTAGGGCGTTTAGGGAGTCAAAGTTACTAAAAATCGCCATAAAAATACTTAGTATAATATATTTATTGATATATTTTTTTTGTTAATATACATTTAACTTTGATTTCTCTATCGATACATGCAAATCCGGATCAGGGCATCTATCTATATATTTTGCTGCCCCGATCTATATATCTATCATCATATCTAATGAACGATTTCTCTAAACATGGTGAAATCTCAAACAATATATACAATTTATGAGATAGATATTCCAATTAAACAAAATATTGTACGGTTATAAGTCTTACGAATTTTTTTTGAAGGGTCTAAAATATTGGTAAATTGCATTTTTTTATTTTGTTGCCTACAGACTGATCACGATTTTTTTAAATGTATATAGCCTTGAAACAAGAAACCTGGCACAAATAACTGTACCTTGCCCCTCCCACACTTTCACTTACCTACTCACTGACCACAAGGCACTGGTGCATCAGTTGGGCTTATCATTTTGATGTTCTCATTCCTCTAAACCCTTCTATTCCTGATACTACCGTTCCCTCTTATATTGCGGAGGATAATATTGGGGAAATTTTGCAGCTTTCAGACAATGATCTCCAAAACTCTCAGTCTCCGTCGACAGAACCGTGTTTGTCATCTGATACTGTTGCGTCAGATCATTGTTCCATTGTTCAAACCACCCAGAAACGTGGGAAAAACGGTGAAAACGTTTTTCTAATACTAATCGTGCTAAAGCACATACTGAGTCTGTCAAAAGATACAATGCATAAAATCCCGCCGTAAATAGCAAGGCTGTCAAAAGATACAATTAAAAAATCCTGCCGTGCATCGTGAGGCTTCCAAAAAGTACTGTCAAGAAAATCCCCGGTCAAAATGGCTGCCGTTCAAAAATACACTTCTAAAAGATGTCACATGAAGGTGTTTCCATGGTCTGAAAAATCAATGTCAGGGTTTCACTACAACTGCAACACCGATTATCACAAAGACAAAACAGTTGAACTAGGTCCTATGACGACATGTAAACGGTGTACAGCTATGAAGTGGTATAAATGACATAGTTTAGAACCTACGATTCATATCCTTATGACACACAAAATTACCATCATTTGTCGCATTTATTTCACCAAAATAATTATGCAATAGCGAAGCATTGCCGGGTCAGCTAGTATATATATATATAATCCAAGTACCACTCACTGACTCATTCATCACGAAATCTCAAAAATCACCAAACGGATTGGAATAAAATTTGGTATGTAGCTTCCTCTAGGGCCCTATGTGCTCGCTAAGAAAGGTTTACAAAAAATTCTAAATTTTAGGGGGGTTTGGGGGTGTTCAAGTTCCTAAACATCCCCATATTTAACTTTGATTTGTCTCCCCGTGCAAATCCGTTCGGGCCAGTTAGTACATTTATATAATCTGACATCCAGTGTTCGACCACAACATGAGTATCGTTTGCGTAATGCCGAGTAGTAAAACATATTTTAAGATTATTTCTTATAATCTATTATACAACTCCATAAATACTAGATATTTAGGAACCACCTACCTAATAAAAATAATATGATAACAATAGTTTCCATATCGATTTAACTCGATGAGTTTTAAACTGTTAAATACATAATGTGGCGTCCAGAGTACGACCACAATACGAGTATAAAACTATCCGTAATATAAACAGTTCTTTTAGTTTTATTTCAATGATATTGCTAATAGTTTATTAAAAAGCTCAATACAATAAAATATTTATGAAATTACCTTTCCAACGCATTTAATTTCATAATAATAGTTTCCAACTTGATATAACGTGTTGAGGTTTAAACATTAAGGTTTTATATTACATAATATCGCATAACAATTAGCACATCCTCAATTCGCAAATGAAACTAACCTAATGACCATTTTGTGACACAATATGATCAGTTTTTTATGCCAACAATACTAGCCTTTTGCGCTCCATAGTCCGACATCGCTAATTTGCTGTTGCGCTCCACCGTCGGACTCAATCCGACAAACGTTTTGTTTGTTTTCCGATTATGATTTCCACGTTCTAAACAAGTGTAGAATCTGTGGTTTTCGGTCTAATGAGACCTCAATGTTGTTAAAACTGTTTAGAAACCCTTGACATATTGGCTGTTAGATTATATTGGCTGTGGAATGCATTTTATATCTCTCTGGAGTTGAGCAGCTGCATGAACGAGAAATACAAGTACCATCGTCTGTTATCTTAAGTCTTGTAACATTTGTTTACGCTTTTTCAAATGGTTTTAATTTTTACTGTCCGTTATTATTTTTCAGTTTTGTAAAGCTCTTTTGTGTAAATTTTGATTGTGTAAATAATGTAATAATCTTGTTTTTGTTTTATTTTGTGTTGAAAAATGGCAACTTCAATATGTACAATTATTATATGGACAATTATTTCACAAAAATGTAATTGTTAATATACATGTTTAAATAAATATAAATACAATTGATATATTTAAACAGACATGTTTACTGTAAAGAGTATTTTCCAAGCTCTAATCAATCATTTTCATTACTACTTTTAAATTAATAAAAAAAACATATTTTTTTACTCGTTTGACCTAATTAATATATTCAAAATAGGCCTACTCAATAAAAAAAATTTGTTAAACCTCAAGACTATTTTTTAAATTATTTATTATAGTCACAATTAGTGCAATAAAGTAATTTAAAAGCTCTAAACTTTATTATTCTTATTTTAAATTTCATTACAAAACAAAACAATCAATTGATTTTTCTGACCGATTAATTCAAAATAGGCCTACTCAATGAAAAATGTTTTATTTAATCTTTCGACAATTTTTTCCTTATTCTCAGGTTTATTCCGAACAAAATGATATATAGTAAGTTATGTTTGCTACTTATAGTAATGTTTGGCGAATTTACAAAAGTAATTCTTCAAAAAGTAATATTTTAATTAGATCTGGTGGAG
Source organism: Philaenus spumarius (assembly GCA_018207615.1). Taxonomy (NCBI): domain Eukaryota; kingdom Metazoa; phylum Arthropoda; class Insecta; order Hemiptera; family Aphrophoridae; genus Philaenus; species Philaenus spumarius. The sequence goes on from JAGFPH010000477.1 coordinate 381,808, forward strand.
CAGCCAAGTGTCAAATAAATAGAGTGCAAAAGGCTATACCTACAAACAGCGCATTTATCGGATGGCACGTAAACAAATGTTCAACATAAAAAAATTGACTGGATGATAAGCAAGCAATATTAAGACATTGGCCCAAAACTGTTTAACGTTTATAACAAGGTGTTTAATGTCTACTAAAAACTACAATTTTTCTTTAAATCGTTTCAAAAGAAGAGATTAAAACGTTCTCATGTCGAACATCTTAAAATCACTGTGAATTTCAAAACTGCAGCCGCCATTTTCTAGTTAGGTATCACAGCCTAGCGTTTACATCGGTATAAACGGTCGAACGGAACATTATAATTTTGTTACAAAGGTTGAACACCATTATTACAAGTTGTGCAGGGAATTACAACTTCAGGTCCGCTCCTCAGCTACTTCAATTATTGCAATCCATCAAGACACACAAACACGACCATAAGCTAGAAGATGCAATTTCTTAGTTTTACCTAGTTGTCTTAGTTTTACTGTATTGTGTACACAATTATTATTAATAGAAACATTTATTATATCAATTAAATTAAATGCAAGGCTTCGTGAGTAGCCTAGTTTGTAAGCCTATAAACTGTTACTTTTATTGGAATATTATCTCGGTTAAATAAATAATAAACGTGTACTTATCGGTGCATGTAAT
>JAGFPH010000477.1:386155-402248 GCA_018207615.1 Philaenus spumarius
ATAATTATACTACAGCCGTTATAACTTTGCGCTCGTGTTCATATCGAGAGTATTTTACACAACAATGCAAGGGTTAAGGCGAAAATCAAAACGCAAATAAGAGCCATTTTGTTTCCTCGAGATAAACAGCTATGAAGCTATGACGCTTTTATTTATTTATATAATTATACTGCAGTTTTGAATTTATTAAAAATAATTAATTTAATTAACAACAAGTTACTTTATATGGTTCCGCCACGTGAATTTTTTCTCGTTTTTTCTTAACGCGTTTTTAAGCTTTTGCTTCATCTTCAGAGTGTTTCACTCAATAAGAGTTCGTAAAATACATTAAAATGTACAGTTACAGACACACATAAAACATTTACACAAACGCATAAAACAACGCGACACACACTGTGGGCACTGTCCATTCTTATGGAGTGAAACACTCTGAGGATGGAGCAAAAGATTTGAAACGCGTTAGGAAAAAAGAAGAAAGAAGTCACTTGGCGGAACCGTGCAACGTAACACCGTGACTTGGTACCAAACAAAATGAATCTTAAAATAAAATTTAGCAAACACGTTTCTATGCTTTTCTCTGTTAGAAACAGAATCCATTTAGTTTTAAAATATAAATTAAAACCATCCGTTTACAAAATATGTTAAACTGCCTTTATTTTGGAGTGTTTAAAATTAATAGTACTCAAAGTTTTGACAAATTTGGTGGTGTTCGTTGTGTTTTTTTTTCTCGTAATTGTATTTTTTAAATGGCAGGAGAAAAGGATTTATTTAGGACATATGATTTTACACGCTTTATATTAGTTTGGCCTGTGCATTTTGTATTGAAAACAGTCCCATTATGCGGGTTGGCGTGCGAAGCACGTAATGTACTGTGTATTGAAAACAGTCCCGATTTTCGGATTGGCGTGCGAAGCACGCAATGTACTGTGTATAGAAAACAGTCCCAATATGCGGGTTGGCGTGCGAAGCACGCAATGCACTGTGTATAGAAAACAGTCCCAATATGCGGGTTGGCGTGCGAAGCACTCAATCTACTGTGTATTGAAAACAGTCCCAATATGCGGATTGGAGTGCGAAGCACGTAATGCACTGTGTATTGAAAATATATTTTTTAAATTGCAGGAGAAAAGGATTTATTTAGGACATATGTTTCATGTTTTTACACGCTTTACACGCTATATATAAAATACCCCCCAATACGGGGGCTGGCGTGCGAAGCACACAATGCATTGCGTATTTAAAATGTGCAATAAGATGTTTTTAACTTTTACTGGCCGCCATTTTCTATATAGGATTAAGATAGAAACCTCTATGCAACGGAATATTTCAACGTAATTTCCACCAACCTTAAGACGTCTGATTAGCTTGAAAATCTGCACACGTGTAAAGGACAGATAACAATACAATAATTTGCATACTCCCCTAAATTTTACGTGCAAAATTTTAAATCTATTGTCGCACGTACGTCATACAAAAAATCGAGTCTCTTGATTACAATTAGTTTTAAGACTAAACAATAAGTTTAATTTTTTTTTTTTTTTTTTTTTTTTTTTTTTTTTTTTTTTTTTTTTTTTGCTTTCCATGCCACTTTGGGCCTTTCGGCTAACGAGCATGTTTTTTTGGGTTTTTAATATTTTATGGTCCCCCGCGGGGTTTGAACCCGGGACGTCTTGCTTATGAGGCAAGTACCATAGCCGTTGAGCTATGACAGAGGACTCTAAACAATAAGAAAATACAGTAGAGTTAAAAAAACTAAAAAAAAAACACGCTTTAATTGCGACCCGAATTGAAAAGTAGAAAATAATTTTAAGCCTACAAGAAGAGTTTTTTTTTACAGCTATAGAAAGGCCAGTATTTCATTATAATTAAATAATTTGTAATAAACAAAATAAGAACATTTAATAATTAACAAAATAATGATTTTTATTATAAAAAAGCGTGGGGTGCGTTTTACTGTATTTTTATAATAACTCTACTTTTATAAATAACTACCAACGAAATATTTGTAACATTTAATATCAAGCACCCTACCCTTTTTACAATAAAATTCATTACGAATTAATTATTAAATTCTTATTTTAAACTTATAACACATTATTTAATTATAATGTATTACTGGACTTTCTAACACTGTAGAACAAACTCTTCATACTTAAAAATTATTTTTTACTTTTTAGTTTGGTTTGCTGTTGAAGCGTGTTTTTTAATTTTTTTAAACTATGATTTATTTTTAATAAACAATAACGAAATTTTAACTTGATAAACAGATTGTAACATATGTTCACCAAAAGGTACATAAAAAACCTTCATTTTAATAATAATAATAATAATAGTTTTATTGCCGTTAAACATCTTTATTTAAAAAGAAGTGTACACTACTACAATTTCTCATTAAATGACAAGGGTTTAATTTTTTTCGAAAATGGCCAATTGTGACCAAAAACTATTTTCTGTTTTGTTTAAAAATTAATGTTAAACAAATGCTATCGGGTATTAATTACAGTAGCGTGGAAATATGTGCTCCAATCTTCATAAAGATCTGATGATTTTTACCCCACTCATTAGTAAAAAATCAATCGACAAATTCCGATTTTTTAGGTTAGGATCTATTTTTATTGTAACTGTACCCCAACTGTTCGATAGTATATTCGTTTACGATTATTACATTTTTATATGATTTTTTGTACGACCGATAGAGCCCTGCATAATATTTTAAAAATAGTGTAACCATTCACTCAAAATGAATCAACAACGCATTTTTATGCGGTTTCCTCGCGAAACCGTAACCCGATTTTGCTGAGATTTTCGGTTTCCACTCATTTGCATGTATAAAACAAAGAAATTAAATTTCCCCATTACATCGCTTTTAAGTCTGAATTTCTCTCCGCCAATAGTGTACAGGTTGCGAAGAAAATGCAAAGGTTATATCTACAGCCATTGATCGATTGGCCTCGCAGAGGTTATCGAGGCAGCAGCTGATAGTCGGAGAGTACAGTGCGAGTACATCTGCCTATAATTGCCCTATTGAACGAATAAGAAAATACATCACGATTATTTCGTGGGGAAGGCAATATGACAGTTGACTTTGATAATATTCTACCTCTGACAGACAGTTGGTTGCCATTGCATTACTTTCTGCACCAAGGCCGTAGCCGGGGGGGGGGGGGGGTCAAACACCCCCCGAAATTCATAAGTAAAAATTAATACTAGGTTTAAAAATTGCAAGTTTAAATTATAAAATAGACGACACAACAGAGGATCCAGCAACATATTTTACATCATTGTGCACTGCATGCATACTGATATTTAAGCTTTATCTGATCTATTAAATAGGAAACTAGGAAGATTCAACAAAAATACTTCACTTTAACAAAACAAAATCATTCATCATCCTTACATCCTATAATATTTTACATGGGTAACTATATTAAAATTTTAATAAAGCATGAAAATTGTTGTTTATCACGTTCACTGCTACGCAAATTTCGTATTTCCTATGCTAGGAGCTGACCTTTTATTTTTTATATTTATAGCCTAAACGAGTAGAAATTACTTTAATTTTTATTTTTGAACCTTTCGACGTAATAATCTCTAATATTTTAAACCGTCCATAGCACATAGGCTTAAAATTGGCGTGCGAAGCACGCAATGCTCTGTTGATTGAAAATACTCCCAATTTGCGGGTTGGCGTGCGAAGCACGCAATGCACTGTGTATTGAAAATACTTCCAACACGGGGGTTGGCATGCGAAATACGCAATGCACTGGTATAGAAAATACCTCCAACACGGGGGTTGGCATGCGAAGCACGCAATGCACGGTGTATTGAAAATACCTTCAAACAGGGGGTTGGCGTGCGAAGCACGCAATGCACTGAGTATTGAAAATACCTCCAACACGGGGGTTGGCGTGCGAAGCACGCAATGCACTGTGTATTGAAAATACCTCCAACACGGGGGTTGGCATGCGAAGCACGCAATGCACTGGTATTGAAAATACTCCTAATGCGGGGGTTGGCGTGTAGAGCACGCAATGCATTTTGTATTGAAGACAGTCACAATATGCGGGTTGGCGTGCGAAGGACGCAATGTACTGTGTATTGAAAATACTCCCAATACGTCATTAAAATATCATCACTAAAACGGTGAATAAATTCGTTGCAAAACATAACCTCCAAATGAATTGTAGTCGGTTCCTGCCGGTGGCGGCGCCGGCGATGTCGGCCACAACTAGATCGGATAACCGATTGTCGACGAGTCAAGTTGCAAAACAGCTGATAGATAAGCAATCGACATGTCAAAGCACGACTTTACAGGAGTTATATCTTAATTATTTTTAATTCCAGCTTGCAAAATTATCGTTATGAGCCTCTCGACAACGGCGCAAGTAAATTTAGATTACATACATGTCGGAGTTTTACAAAGCTTCATTCGGTAACAGAACATATTTTAATATCTTTATTGGTACGGTGGGATGTTTTAATCGGGTCACTTTACTAAACGGTACCAGGAACTGGCACATACTTTCTCACAAACATATATAATAAAACAGATTCACTGTGACTTCATAAAATTGTAGGTGGGGTAGGAGAGGTGATATTAAAGTAGGAGATTAACTAATAAATATTATCATTATTAGATAGAGAGAAAACTATTCGATCGATTTCGAACAAATTTGAACAAAATACGTCTATTAGGAATGTATGGATGCACGAAAAAAGGGTTTGAAAATTTTTGAAAAACAACCCAACTTTTTTCCAAAAACCCCCTAAAAAACAGATATTATAATTATTATTAGCTAAACAAGAATTTGTAGAAGGATACGGGTTTCTGCATATGGTAGGGTACATTAAGGACTACAATAAATAAGCAAAATTTGATCAAAATCGTTTGAGCCGTTTTTTTATAAAAAATAATAACTGGTTTTTTCGGTGTTTTTTGACCAAAAAGAGGGTTGTTTTTCAAAACCCTTTTTCGTGCATCTATATAGGCCTAATTGACATGTTTGGTGCAAATTTGTTCGAAATTGATCGAATAGTTTTCGCTCTAGCTTTGTATACATACAGACATTCAGATACAGACATACAGACATACAGACAGACATTCAGACAGACATTTTGTAAAAACCACTTTTTTGGACTCAGGGGGTCCCAAAACGGATATTTCCACAAAAATCTCACCATCGATTTTTTTGCGATCACTATTCTTTCTCAATACTATAAGTAGCCTATAGTGAGAAAATAAAACGGCGAACGATCTTTTCTTTTTTCCTTTCTAGCTTATAGTTGAAATTCTCCTTTTAAAATGGTATATAGGGTGTTTTAAGCATACTAAATCTATTGTTTAAACGACCTAAAGAAATATTTAAAATCTGGTATTGGAACAGTTATACACCGTCCAAGGGGACCTTAGAACACCTATTTACAAAATCCTAATCAACTTCCGACCCCCTCCTATGAACCAATCTCAAAAATTTGCAATGAACACAAGCAGCTTGTGATACATCGAATTAAAGATCTTTAAAATCCAGGAATTTCTCGGACGAAAAAATAAAAATCGGCTGACTCATTCGTTCGCTAGCTCAAAAATTTTATTTTGTAAGTTTTTTTATAACTTTATATCATTTAAAATAAACGGTACCGGAAACTGGCACATACTTTCTCACAAATATATTAAAATTATTAAACAGATTCACTGCTAAGGTCGCACATATGAAATTGACACTGTACACTGTGAGAAGCGGCTGACGCACAGTGCATTGCACGCCAATACTCCTATTGGGAGTATTTTCAATACAAAATGAATTGCGTGCTTCGCATGCCAACCCCCATTTTGGGAGTATTTTCAATACACAGTGCATTACGTGCTTTGCACGCCAACCCCCGTATGGGAGTATTTTCAATACAAAATGAATTGCGTGCTTCGCAGGCCAACCCCCATATTGGGAGTATATTCTATACACAGTGCATTGCGTGCTTCGCACGCCAACCCCCGTGTGTAACCCCAACTGTGACTTCATAACTGTATTAAAGTAGGAGAGGTGATGGTACATTAAAGTAGGAGAGTAAGTAATACATTTTATTATTATCAGCTAAAGAGGAAACTATTTCGAAGGAAAACTATCGATTTCGAACAAATTTGTACCAAACATTTCAATTAGGCCTATATAGACGCACGAAAAAAGGTTTTGACAGATTTTGAAAAACAACCGCCTTTTTGGCCAAAAAAACTCAAAAAATCTATTATTATTATTAGCTAAACGAGAATTTTTTGAAAGATGCTGTTCTTTGGTAGGGTACATAAAGGGCTACAAATAAGGCAAATTTTATGAAAATCGTTAGAGCGGTTTTTTTATAAAAAAATAATAACGGATTTTTGGGGGGTGTTTTGGCCAAAGAGAGATTTGTTTTTCAAAATCTGTCGAAACCTTTTTTCGTGTGTCTATATAGGCCTAATTGACATGTTTGGTACAAATTTGTTCGAAATCGATTGAATAGTTTCCTCTTTAGCTGATAATAATAAAATGTATTACTTTTTTCTTAATGTATAATAATAAAACCTTTTTTCGTGCATCCATACAGGCCTAATTGACATGTTTGGTGCAAATTTGATCGTAATCGATCGAATAGTTTTCTCTCTAGCTTTGTATACATACCGACATACATACAGACATTTTGTAAAAACCACTTTTTTGGACACAGGGTCTCTCAAAGTGGATAATTCCACAAAAAACTCAACATCTATTTTTTTTGCGATCACTATTCTTTCTCTATACTATTTATTATAGTGAGAAAGTATAATTGAAAGGGATAAGCAAAATCTGATCTCGGGAACGTTACTCACCGTCAGAGGGGCCTTAGAAAACCTATGTACAAAATTCCAAAAACCCCAACACACTCCTACGACCCCCATATCAAACATGTTTAATGGACACGTGTGGTTTGTGATACATCAAAAAATTGAAGCCCTTTGAAATCCATGAATTTCTGTGGTAAAGAAACAAAAATCGGCTTATGAATTCGTTCGCTGTGCCCAAAAATGTAATTTTGTAAGTTTATTTTATAATTTTACATTATTTAAAAGAAGGAAAGAGATATCCAAAATCTGTTTTAGGGACAGTTCTTCCTGATTATATAGGTTTGAGAAAAACATAACATATGCCACAAAAGTACTTTATATCAGTATGAAAAAATTATTCAAAGCAATGCGCGCACCTACTTTTGGTCGAGTTGAACTTCTTTATGTTGCTATTTTGACTAATAAGATTTTTTATTTTTTTAAAGTAATTGCAAAGGACAACAATGTATATTATTAGGCTTTCAATGCCTAAAATATGTAAGTAAAGCATATCTTGACTACAAATACAGGTTATGAATGTTATTCCCCTCTATGGCTACTAACATAACTAATGGAATCTTTAAACGTGATTTCCCACAACTTTTCAATTTTGATATTTTTTACACAAAAGTTCTTATAACTTTTTAACTGCTACAGTGATGAAATTTTTGCCACATCTTTAGTAGCTTATAATGCAACTTTCTGGGTATTTTTTATTCCTCTAGGACAAATACAAGAGTATTTTTAAACTAATTTGTAAACCACAAATTTGTTATATATATATATATATATTTTTTTTTTTTGTATGCTCATGAGTACTAAACTTTTAGTGGTAAGAATATGACTATACCCAAAACGTTAGTGCTTTTTATCTTCTTTAAAACATGGTATCAAACGGCCAAATTGGTTGAGTAGTAAAAAAGTTATAAAAGATTTAAAAAAACATATTTTTTGCCTAAAAAAAACAAAAATGTATGTAAAATTTAGTTTTCCCAATTCCTATAAGTGCAAACAATTTTTTAGGTTCTAATGAATATAAAAAAAATTATTCATAATTTAAAAAGGCCTATTATAGAACACCCCTATTTTCAGTAGGGAACTCCCTTCCGAGAACCATACGACCACAAATAAACAAATTAAAGCGAAATTGCAGTATTCAATCAAAGGCATAAATTATTTTCTTACCAGGACTTGAGATAAGATAAGGAGTTCCTTGTCATCATTCTGTGATCAAGTAAACTAGGCTCTTGTTTATTGCATGCAGTTAACTTTGTCCAATCTTAAACATTCAACTTTGCAATAAGTTGCAATCTCAGATTTTCCTAAGACCTACCATTGAAAAGCTACAGCTGTTTAACAAATCGGTTAACCATAACGTTTAAGAAAATCGCGCACTTTTTGTGTTATTCACTCCTGAACCATGCTACATACAGAATTGGCACAGTGATCGTTTGAAAGAACTCGGTAAACTGAATCCAATGAGTATCTCAAACCGAATATAGGCGCTACCGGTCTAAAGTTATAAGCAGAAACGTGCCCAAAAGAGGGCGAAATAGTCGTCTTTGGTAACTAATGGCGTCACAACTTTTGAACTAATTGACTTTTTCTAATGCCGATTTCTCCTAAATTTCCCGATGAAATGCTGCTCCTAATGGATCAAACCTCAGATTTATACGTTCAGCAGTTCTCAGCGATGCCGTCACAAACTGACAGACAGACACGATTTTATTATATGTTGTTACAGAAAATATATCTGCGTCATTTAAATGCATCTACCGGGTGATTATCAGTAGTGACAATTGGAACAGCTTCTGCATCGTCTTTTCCTAAAATCTCTGGCCTACCAGGCTTCCTAATTGACATTGCAGAGGTTGTTACAGAAACTATATCTGCGTCATTTAAATGCACCTAACCGGTGATTATTAGTAGTGATAATTAGAACAGCTTCTGCCTCGTTTTCTCCTAAAATCTCTAGCCTACCAGGCTTGCTAATTGAAATTGCTGAGGTTGTTACAGAAAATTTATTTACGTCATTTAAATGCATCTATCTTGTGATTACCAGTAGTGAAAATTGGAACAGCTTCTGCCTCGCCTTCTCCTGAAATCTCTAGCCTACCAGGTTTGCTAATTGAAATTGCTGAGGTTGTTACAGAAAATGTATCTACGTCATTTAAATGCATCTATCTTTTGATTACCAGTAGTGACAATTGGAACAGCTTCTGCGTCGTCTTCTCCTGAAATCTCTAGCCTACCAGGCTTGCTGATTGAAATTGCAGAAGTTGTTATTACAGAAAATTTATCTACGTCATTTAAATGCGCCTCGAATGATTATCATTAGTGACAATTGGAACAGCTTCTGCATCGTCTTCTCCTAAAATCTCTAGCCTACCAGGCTTGCTGATTAAAATTGCAGAAGTTGTTACAGAAAATTTATCTTTGTCATTTAAATGCGCCTCGAATGATTATCAGTAGTGACAATTGGAACAGCTTCTGCATCGTCTTCTCCTGAAATCTCTAGCCTACCAGGCTTGCTAATTGAAATTGCTGAGGTTGTTACAGAAAATGTATCTGCGTCATTTAAATGCATCTATCGGGTGATTATCAGTAGTGACAATTGGAACAGTTTCTGCCTCGTCTTCTCCTGAAATCTCTAGCCTACGAAGCTTGCTAATTGAAATTGCAGAAGTTGTTACAGAAAATATATCTGCGTCATTTAAATGCATCTATCGGATGATTATCAGTAGTGACAATTGGAACATCTCCTGCCTCGTCTTCTCCTAAAATCTCTAGCCTACCAGGCTTGCTAATTGAAATTGAAGAAGTTGTTACAGAAAATATATCTGCGTCATTTAAATGCACCTATCGGGTGAATATCAGTAGTGACAATTATAACAGCTTCTGCCTCGTCTTCTCCTAAAATCTCTAGCTTACCAGGCTTGCTAATTGAAATTGCAGAAGTTGTTACAGAAAATATATCTGCGTAATTTAAATGCACCTATCGGGTGATTATCAGTAGTGACAATTGGAACAGCTTCTGCCTCGTCTTCTCCTGAAATCTCTAGCCTACCAGGCTTGCTAATTGAAATTGCAGAAGTTGTTACAGAAAATATATCTGCGTCATTTAAATGCATCTATCGGGTGATTATCAGTAGTGACAATTGGAACAGCTTCTGCCTCGTCTTCTCCTAAAATCTATAGCCTACCAGGCTTGCTAATTGAAATTGCTGAGGTTGTTACAGAAATATCTACGTCATTTAAATGCATCTATCTTGTGATTACCAGTAGTGACAATTGGAACAGCTTCTGCATCGTCTTCTCCTGAAATCTCTAGCCTACCAGGCTTGCTAATTGACATTGCAGAGGTTGTTACAGAAAATTTATCTGCGTCATTTAAATGCACCTATCGGGTGATTATCAGTAGTGACAATTGGAGCAGCTTCTACCTCATCTTCTCCTGAAATCTCTAGCCTACCAGGCTTGCTAATTGACATTGCAGACGTTGTTACACTAAATATATACGAGTCATTTAAAAAATTACTCATCCAGATTAGTTCTAAATTTTTCTGTAGTTATTAATGTATTCTTAATTTATTAAACTAACTTATTTCTAAACGAGTTGACATTTTCTCATCTCATAGAGACAAAACGTGCACGCGTTTTTTGCTCCATATTCACTGAGCACACCTACAGCCGGTAATGTAACCGCAACCGTGCCTGTCAGTTCCTACAGGGGGCGTGGCTTAAACTCCTTGCTAATTTCTTTGCCATCGTATTGTAATAATTTTAATCGCTCTGATTCAGTGGTATAAACCCCGTGCCTCTGACGGTCTATGCTGTATATTTCCGGACTTCTGTTAGTATGGCCAACAACCGAAGTCAAATTTGAACTATCCAAGATTGTTAAATTTACTATAAAAATACTAAATTTCTTTCAGCTTTTTACAAAATTTGTTAAGCGTGTATTCGTGTGCATTGAAGTAAGGTTCTGTACCTAAAGGGTTCGATGCACGTCTGTTTATGTAAGTTCATCTCAGTTATTTTTTAAGTTATCGACTTATAATTCGGTATAGTTATCGAACTTGCTCGCCCACACCTAGGTCGAAAGTCTAAAGCAAGACCGTAGCCAGGGAGGAGGGGTCAAACCCCCCGCCCTGAAATCCCGAAATGTAGTAGTAAAAATTAATACTAGATTTTAAAATTGCAAGTTAAATTATAAAATAGACAACACAACAGAGGACCCAACAACATGTTTTACATCATTGTGCATTGCATGCATACTGATATTTAGATTTGCTAGATTAAACTACAACGTACAATACACATGGATGCAGTAGGTTACAGACTTCCTCTCTTGTGAGTTGTGAGCTTGATCTGATCTATTAATTAAGAAAACCAACAAAGGTTAAAAAAACTTTAACAAAACCAAATCATTCTCATCCTTACATCCTATAATATTTTACATGGGTAACTATATCAAATTTTTTAAACAAGCATGGAAATTGTTGTTTAACACGATCACTGCTACGCAAATTTCGTATTTCCTATGCTAGGAGCTGACCTTTGTTTTATATTTATAGCATAAATGAGTAGAAATCACTTTATTTTTTATTTTTGAACCTTTCTACGTAATAATCACTAATATTTTAAAGCGGACGCACATGTGCGTCCATAGCACAAAGGATTAAAACTCGCAATGCTCTTAGTATTGAAAATTCTCCCAGTACGGTGGTTGGCGTGCGAAGCACGCAATGCACCGTGTATTGAAAATACTCCCAAGATTTAATCTCTGAACAGTCCTCTACATAAAAAAGAAAGTTTCGTCAAAATTTTTTACCCCCTTCCGGAGATCAGCCCGGACAGACAGACAGACAGACGGGGGAAAAATAAGTTTTTTTTCCGCTTTTAAGCACGGTTTATAAGAGAAGTAAACACTTTTGGTCCAACAAATATGAATTAATGTTGATGTACTTTTTACTTTCGGCTTTTTACTTTCAGCGCAGCTATACTTGTGAGCTTTTCTCAGTAACATTTTAATCACTTTCTAATAAGAATTAATGACAATCTTTATGTACTGAGATATATTAAAATTCTGAAATAAATGTATATACTTTTTCTCGTAGGTAACGCACAGCTGGGAAATAAATGGTTTTAGGAGTGCAAAACTTTTGCATTACGACTGAACGTACTTTCTTAATATTTTGGTGGAATAAGAATTTTTTCCATTTTAATTTATTGCACAAATTAATAAATTTTTTCACACAGTGTACTTTGGGTGCCCATGTAGGCCTACTCACAACACCTAGCCTCGTTAGTACAACTCAGTACTGATAAACTGCATCTGCTTATCCGTCAATGCTTAAAGAATGTCGTTTCTGTCATTTGCAAACAATACAACATCCACGATTCCAACAGGTTCTGGAATATGATTAATATGTCTAAAACAAAATGAATCCCTACAGTTGACCCTCGTGGTACGCCTACAGAATACCCTGTTTTATTACCCGTGTTATTTTCTACGGATGCACGATATAATGAAAGGATCGACCAAGATTTTAAGTTTATTTTGAATTTGTTTGGATATTATTTCTGTAGGATTAATTGCACGGTTTGTAATAACGTTGTTTTAGTTTTTGTTTTAATATTCGATAGTTTGTTTATAAATTAATAATTTCTGTTTTCAGAACAAAATTTTAGTATAATTAACGGGGTTCTATTGTGTAAAGTTAGTAAACACATTCAAAACAAATTAAAGGTCTGACATTTTAAAATGATTTCACAATTACTAAAGTTACTTAAAAACTTAAAGGTTTGTTTAAAGGTTTTTATTTCGTATTTATCTTAACTATCACGTAAATGTAATTAAAATATACATGTATTGTGTCGTTGATGTTTTTATTTTGAAGAATTATGACACATACTTTTAAGTTGCATTTTTGAAGTGATAACTTCTATTATCCCGTTGAGCACTTTCGCTTGACTATGTTTCTGAAATCTCGCGTCACGAACTTTTTACGTAGACACAAGTCGGAGCGTGTATTGTGTCGTTGATGTTTTTATTTTGAAGAATTATTATACATACTTTTAAATTTGATTTTTTAAATTATTCAGTTTTTAAATTTTTATTTTATTTTCATTTATTGTTCAGATTAATACATTTTCTTACACAGGAAACAGGTGCAGTGTCTACGATTCATTAAAAAAAAATTATAACTAATGCATAAAAAATCTATAACTAATATATTCTGGTCATAAAAATATCTTACTAAGTACTTACATTTACATCACAACCTCAAATCTCAGATTGTTATTGGATTTTCAAAATACTCATTCAAACTATAATATACTTTCCCTATAATTTTAAATTTTATTTTGTCCTTAAAACATTCATCCCTCAAATTTTTGAACTCCTGTGGCAGTTTATTATACAATCTTAACGCCATATGTAGTGGAGTATTTTCATAATTCAAATTCGTTATCGCTCTTATAATCTTCTTTTGCAACAAGAATATCTTATTAATACCGGCTGCATTTCCCCATAAAACAATACCATATCTTAATATTGATTCAATATAAGCGTGATACACCATCTTACATGTGTCCGTCATTGCACATTTTCTTAAAATGAAAAAAGCGTGTATCATTGATCTTATTTTTTTTATGGATAAAGTCTAAATGGCTATTCCAGTTTAATTTTTCATCAATATAAATACCTAAAAGTTTATGAATATTTACAGAGTTTGGTACTTATCACTTAATGAATTATTTTTTGTTTTAAAATTAATAATTTCCGTTTTATTTACATTTAAAAGAAGGCCGTTTTCCCCAAACCACGTCTCCATTTGTTCTAGAGATCGTTTCACTTCAACCGTCATATTTCCAACACCACTTTGTTTAATCATTGCAGTAGTATCATCTGCAAATAAAATTAAATCCACATTTGTATTCTGTGATACGTCATTAATATAAATTAGAAAAAAACAATGGGCCTAATATGGAACCCTGTGGTACCCCATATAATATGCTATCCCATTTGGATATACATTTTTTATTTTCTCTAAAAATAATGGATCTCTGTCTTCGATTTTGAAAATATGACTTTATCAACAATAAACCCTTTCCCTCTATCCCGTAGTACTTAAATTTGTTGAACAAAAGAGCATGATCTACACAATCAAAAGCTTTGAATAGATCACAGAAAATAGCAGCAGTGGCACAATTACTCTCCAGAGCATCCCCTACCTCACTTACAAGATGAACGAGAGCATCCAAAGTACTCAAAAATATAAGTTACGTTCCATTAAAAACGTTTGCTATGAAATGGATGAACACATTTCACTTGAAGTGTTTAGTGATAATAAAAGATAGGTAATAATTATGCGGGTCATTCGATAGAATATTAAATTACTTACAGTATTAAAAAATTGAAATCTATTTTTCAAGGAAACGTTTAAATTGAAATTAATATATTAATTTAAACACAGGGTGTCCAACGTCCCACGAGGAAAGGTAAAGATTTTAGGAGGCGGCTCTACTACGAAAAATAAGAAATAAAGTATAACAAGAGCGGAGCCAGGAAAAATTTTGCTGGGTTGGGTGGGTCAGGTCAGGACCGGGGGATTTGGATTCAAACCCTTTTAACACGTTCACTGCTAAGGACGCACATGTGAGCTTCACACTGAACACTATGAGAAGCGGCTGACGCACAGTGCATTGCACGCCAACCCCCGTATTGGGAGTGTTTACAATATACAATGCATTGCGTGTTTTGTTAGAGTAAAGTATTTTTGTTGAACCTTCATAGTTTTCTTATTTAATAGATCAGATCAAGCTCACAAGAGAGTAAGGCTGTAACCTACTGCATCCATGTGTATTGTACGTTGTAGTTTAATGAAGTAAATCTAAATATCAGTATGCATGCAATGCACAATGATGTAAAATATGTTGCTGGATCCTCTGTTGTGTTGTCTATTTTATAATTTAATAAGCACTTTTTAAACCTAGTATTAATTTTTACTACTAATTTCGGGATTGCGGGGGGGGGGGGGAGCTAACGGATTGGAATGAAATTAGGTATGTAGCGTCCTCTAGGGCCCTAGGTGTTCGCTAAGAAAGGTTTTTAAAAAATTCGAAATTTTAAGGGGGATTTGGGAGAGTCTAAGTTACTAAAAACAAATACCAAACGGATTGGATTGAAATCAGGTAAGTAGCTTTCTTTAGGGCCCTAGGTGCTCGCTAAGAAAGATTTTCAAAAAATCGACGTTTTAGGGGGGTTTGGTGGTGTCATAGCTACTAAAAAAAACCACAGAACGGATTGGAATGAAATTTGGTACGTAGCTTCCTCTAGGGCCCTAGGTGCTCGCTAAGAAAGGTTTTCAAAAAATTCGAAATTTTAGGGGGCGGGTGGGGGGGGGGGGTAAAATTTACTAAAAATCCCCATAAGAAATACATAGTATAATATATATATCTTGATCATACATTTAACTGTGATTTGTCTATCCGTGCAAAGCCGGATCGGGCCAGCTATTAGGCTAACCTATATCTTACCAACAATTTAGGGCAATTAAGAAATAGATACAGTTCTGGCTTAGTAGGCTAGATAGCAAATCTTTGTTAGTAGTTCTGCACATAGGCCAGTAGAGTGCGTCATTTGGATTATTCTTAAGATTGTATATATTGTGAAATGTAAATAAAACGAATGACGAATGACTAAAATATTACGTAGCTTTTCTGTTTGTAAACTGACATTTGAATGCTTATTAGGCCCTACTCCAATTTAATAGTTGCTTGTTCTAAACACGTAATAAAGCACACACGTAAAGTACATCCAACTTTTTAACTGGGATAAAAAATTGAGGTTACACTAAATAAATCTTGAGTTGTTTTGCATACTTTTTCTACAGTATTTATGTATAAATAAAAAAAAAACAACGGACGCTACGTGATGCTTTGGAAACAAATATTTCAATGCGCATTGTTACAACCATAGTGGGACCGCAGATTAGGGATAGAATAAACTTTGAACACAAAATCTCACAACTAATATGTTTAAACGCGTTTCAACGACAAAGTCGCCATCTTCAGTGATGCACGAGCTGCAATAGTCAAACTATAAGGAGTTATAGTTTGACTATTGTAAATAAATAAATATTGACCTTGGCTTGAGAGATATACTTGATGGAATAAACTTTGTACACAAAATCTCACAATTAAGACGTTTATTAACTCAAACGCGTTTCAACGACAAAGTCGCCATCTTCA
>JAGFPH010000477.1:442351-457944 GCA_018207615.1 Philaenus spumarius
GTAGTTTTTAAGAAATCGTTTTTTAATAAATTTGATCCCCCCAAACCTCCCCTAAAATTTCGAATTTTTTCAAACCCTTTCTTAGTGAGCACCTATGGCCCTAGAGGAAGCTACATACCAAATTTAATTTCAATCCGTTCGGTCGTTTTTGAGAAATCGTGATGAGTGAGTGAGTGAGTGGTATTTCGCTTTTATATATAAATGAGGTTAAAAGTAGAGTACCCCAAGGGTCAATGTTGGGTCCTTTGCTGTTCATTATTTATGTAAATGATTTGCCACTAAATGTTAATCACGCAAAGGTTGTACTGTACGCAGATGACACCTCCATAATTCTGAAACGTAACAATGATCTCGATCTAAAACTATCGGTCAAAAACTTTTGATTAGAACTACGAAATTGTTTCGATGTAAATGGACTCAAATTAAATTGCTCTAAAACTGAAATAATAGAATTTCAAACACAAAATAAACGGTACCAGATAACTGCCACATACTTTCTCCCAGTTGAAACTTTATATCTTCCCAAGAGTAGCATAGGAGGTGGTTATTTAGAATTGCAAAAGTAGGACATACCATGGAAAATATTAGATGCATGTAACACACATCCATATTATATTATTATTATTAAAACTATTAGATCGATTTCGAACAAATTTGCACCAAACATGTCAATTAGGCCTGTATAGATGCACGAAAAAAGGTTTTGAAATTTTTTGAAAAACAACCCTTTTTGGCCAAAAACCCCCAAAAATCAGTTATTATTATTATTACCTAAACGAGAATTTTTAGAAAATGCGGGTTTTTGCATATGGTACCATTAAGGGCTACAAATAAGCCAAATTTTATCAAAATCGTTAGAGCCGTTTTTGATACATTTTTATTTTTCTCGCCATTTTTTGGGGGTAAAACCCCTTAAAAATTAAAAATTAAAAAAAATTAAAAACACGCTTGGAGATATTCCAGAATCACACCTACATACCAAGTTTCATCAAAATCAGACCGTTGGTATGGTCTCCAGCTCTGTACACATCCTTACAGACACGGACAGACATCACCAAAAAAACACTTTTTTGGGTTCAGGGAGCACCAAAACAAATAATTACACTAAAAGTACTTTTGGGTTCAGCGAGCACAAACACGGATAATTCCACTAAAAATTCTAATTCGAAAATTTGTACGAAAACAATACTTTCTCCGTATATACTATGTATAGGGGAGAGAAAGTAAAAACAGAAAACCATTTGATAGAGACAAATTGTTTGTTGGCAGTCTTGTGGGTGTTAACAATACTGTAGAGTTTTTGGGTATAAATACTGACCATAATTTAACATGGAGGCTACACATTGAAAAATTGATCAGGAAATTAAGTTCGATTTGTTTTCAAATGTTCATTTTGAGAGACTATGTAGACCTAAAAATTAGGTTAATTGTCTACCATGCTTGTTTTTTCTCTTTGATGCAGTATGGCATTGAGTTGTAGGGAAATTGATCAAAGACATTGACTATTTTAAGGATTAAAAAAAATATATTCGAACTAATGTTTTTAAACATAAATCGTGTAAATCAGTATTTAAAAATTAAAAATTTCGACATTACCATCGAGTATATTTTTAAATGTCTTATTTGTGTGCATACACAGTTTACAATAGATTACCAAATCGGGTAAAGAGGCTTACATGTAAGAAGTTTAAGGGTACTGTAAACAAAATTTAGTCAAAAAAGAATATTATAAACGTAAATGAATTTTTTAATGACCATTCATTGGAGTAGAGTGAATATGTTGCTTATTTTTAAGCTGTAGTTTTATTTAGTTTAAGGATAATTTACAAGCAACCTGTTCATTGACAAATTTTATTAGTACTTATGTGAATGTTATTTTGCAATAATAAATAAATATTTTTTTTTTAAATTGCTTGAAATCTCATTAAATTAACATTTATTTAACAGCCGGTATCGTTCGAGTGAATTTTTCAAATACGTTTGTTAGTTGTTTTTTAAATGTATTTTTATTTCACTCAAATATATTTTTATTCGTAAAGTAACACTCAAATATCGTTTCATTACATACTACTCCGTCTACAGCCATAAATTTATTCCAACGGATAATAAACTCCGTACAAATCGTTAACCTAACCGACATAGATTCTAGATAAAATAAAACACCGGGTAACTAACTACGTAGGCTAATCTCCCAGGTCCACAAGTGTACCCGGAATGTATTCTACGTTTCGCCCTTCTTCCTTTTCCCCCATTTCGTTTATGTGTTCATGAAATAAGTTTCTCGGCTCGGATAAGATACCGGCTCTCCGAGTTTTAATTTAATCCCGTCTTACGATTGGTCGGATCGAGCACTGTGTGTGACGCCATTACGGAGCCGTTGCGACAAACGAGGGAACATGTTAACCGGCGATTAAGCGTAGGGTTAAGGGAAAAGGAATCGATACGACTCGCTAACGTCGATACGTCGCGTCGTTCGAGAGTCGGGACGTGTCAACAACACGCTGATATATCTGTTATCGATTTCTGGTTAATTTAAGGTTACACCGCGAAACAACTGAATTCATTAAATATACGTTGCGAGTAGGATGGCCTTCGTAATAATTCTGTGTTGCTAAATAAGTTAATGTGATGTGCAACTTGTAGTATAAACATGGCCTCCGCTTGGTGAACTCGTGTTGTTTGTTCGGCCTTGTAGTTCTTCGTATTTATAAATGGCCTCCACTAGCGTCGTTCGAAGCAAAAACTTCCAACTTTTATTTAATTCAAAATTAAATGTGGTAGTACAAACAAAAAAAAACGTACACGCTAGAACAAATATAGTGTTACTGAAATATTTTTAAAATACTTCTAAAGCAAGACCGTAGCCAGGAAAACTTTTTTGGGGGGGGGGTGTCACTATGAGAAGCGGCCGACGCACGGTGCATTGCATGCCAACCCCCGTATTGAGAATATTTATTTTTCAATACACAGAACCAATTTTAAGCCTATGTTCTATGGACGCACATGTGCGTCCGCTTTAAAATATTGGTGATTATTACGTAGAAAGGTTCAAAAATAAAAAATAAAGTAATTTCAACTCATTTAGGCTATAAATGTAAAAAAAAGGTCAGCTCCTAGCGTAGGAAATACGAAATTTGCGTAAGTGTGAACGTGTTAAACATCAATTTCCATGGTTATTTTTACAATTTTTATATAGTTACCCATGTAAAATATTGTAGGATGTACGGATGATGAATGATTTTGTTTTGTTATTGTAAAGTATTTTTGTTGGACCAGTTTTCTTATTTAATAGATCAGATCAAGCTCACAAGAGAGTAAGGCTGTAACCTACTGCATCCATGTGTATTGTACGTTGTAGTTTAATCTAGCAAGTCTAAATATCAGTATGCGTGCAATGCACAATGATGTAAAATATGTTGCTGGGTCCTCTGTTGTGTTGTCTATTTCATAATTTAACCCCCACCCCCCCCCCCCCCCCGGCTACGGCCTTTGGTTGGAAGCAGAAACTTCCAGCTTTTATTTAATTCAAAATTAAATGTGGTTGTACAAAAAATACACACACTAGAACGAATTAAATATATATATATATTATTCTAGTGTTATTGAAATATTTGAAAAATATTTCTAAAGTAGGAGTATTAATTAATTTTGAGGAAATAAATGTTTGGTGCCTCTCAGACACTGCCTCTTTAGAAAATGTACTTTCTTATAAAACAAAAGTAAGTAAAAAGGAAAACTATTATAGTGGCACAGAACCTTTCTGTTCGTACACACGTACACAAAGTCTCACCCTCTCACACACATATGGTAGACATACATTACACTCCAAAAATCGTGAATAGTAAACATTTTTGGAAATTAATTGAATTTACGATCGCGATATCGCCTTTTCACAATTACTGACAATCTGACATCCTAACAAATAAATTTCGGGTCATTAAAGGATAAAAATATAAATTCTGTTTTTATGACCTGTATTGTAGGCCTATTTCAAACAATTCACTGAGGGTGAAATTTTGAAATTCCCAAAGATAAATTAAACTTTCAGTCGGAAAATATATTTCAAAAGAAACGTCTGTGTTACGTAAGTCATATTTTTTGTTTAGTTCTTAATAGATGTGATTAATTTATGAATCAACCACTAAACGTATTTGAAATTTACATTTTTCATTTTATTTTCCCGTCTTCTTTAGTCTAAATTACTTTCAAAACACTTTGCAACGGATTGTTTTTAAAAGTGAGGATGTTTAGTTCTTTCACAAATCTGAACCACATTTTTTCAATGCCGTGGAAATCTCGGACATAATCAGAAATATTTTGTGTTGTGTTAGTCTATTACATGCAGATGATTGTCTGGATACATTTCGTTAGGTTAGAATGTCAAGGTTGTAACTGACCAGGCATTTTAAGAAAAACGAATTTGAAGTTTTGTTTTTTATTGTATTTACATTATTGTTCTCCTATCAACTTGAAATTTTAGAGTTGGCATATTAATTGCATTGTAAATATGGACATATTTTTTTTTTAATATTGCATGATTAGATTTTAGATATTAGTATTGGTTTTTTACAGTCAAGGTCGTAGCCAGGAAAACGTTTCGGGGAGGGGGGTCAGGTCAGGAAAGGGGATTTGAATTTAAACCCTTTTAACGCGTTCACTGCTAAGGACGCACATGTGAGCTTGACACTGAACAGTATGAGAAGCGGCCGACGCACTGTGTATTGCACGCCAACCTCATATTGGTGAGTATTTTCAATACACAGAGCAATGCGTGCTGTGCACGCCAATCCCCATATTGGGATTATTTTCAATACACAATGCATTGGGTGCTTAGCAAATAATTGGTCAAAGTTTTATCAAGATCTTTGATGAAATCTTTGACAATGATTTGTCAAAGAATACATATTACAGTCCAATTTCTTTGATCAACTTTGATATTAAATTAGATATATTTTGGGGCTATTTTTCGGTTTATTCTAATATTTTTATCATTTTATTAACTATTATTACAAAATTACAGTTGAAAGATCGTAATTCATATAATAATGGGTTAAGATTTCAAAAACTAATCTTAAACAACTTGTAAATACACGTTTACAATAAAGTAAACATAATGAAAGTCTCTTTAATTAATGTTTAAAAAAAACATAAACTTAGGCCATACTGCCAACCCCAATATTACAGACTGCAAAACATTATTTATAATTTCTTCTGAAGGTTTTTGCCCTACATCGTGATTTTTATATGCATTCGTGTGAATGTTCCACAAACAATATTCTTTTTCATAATGTAAAATTAAAGTTTTCATAGCTTCAACACTCCATGTCAATTTTGCCATCGTATTAAAAGTATAAAAGTAAAGAAAGTATTCAGAAAGAATATAATGAAAACATAAAAAACGTATATTATTTTGAGGTTAGGAGGTTACCTAAAAAATGCGTACTATAATATTTTAGTACTTTATTCTTATTCTTTTTTTTAAATCTTTGTCAAAGTTTGATGAAAGTTTGATAAACAAATTATTTCGTCAAAGAATTTTCAAAGAATCGTCAAATTTCTTTGATGTCAAATCTTTGATCAAAGATTTTGACGTTTATTTGATAGTGTAGGCCTAATATGTACCTTAGTTAGAAACTTGTCATTCTAACCTAACGATTTGTATACACTTTGTTTACTCAAATGATTTTATTTTCCCTAGTAAAAAAACGGAAACAGTTTACAAACTATACATAGGCTACACAAATGAAATAATGCTAAGTAAATTAAAGAACTAGTTTAGAAATTGTAAAATTTTACAGTTATATGAAACGATTTTCGCAAAGATTAGATTGTAAATCTAAACGTATAGGCCTAGAACTAAATAAAATTGAAGTGTCTGTCTGTGATTTCGATATAAATACTTTTTTCTAATCTGATACGGTTATTCACGATTTACCAAATACCTTAACATGCATTTAAAATGAGTTTTTCTGTCTGTCTTTATGTCAGGGCTAATCTCTGGAAAACTGGACCAATATTTTTTACTTTCTCACTATACTATAGCAAGTATAGAGAAAGTATAGTGATCGCAAAAAAATCGATGTTGAGATTTTTGTGGAAATATCCGTTTTGGGACCGCCTGAGTCCAAAAAAGTGGTTTTTACAAAATGTCTGTCTGTATGTTTACAAATCTAGAGAGTAAACTATTCGATAGATTTCGAACAAATTTGCACCAAACATGTCAATTAGGCTTGTATAGATGCACGAAAAAAAATTTGAAAAACAACCGCCTTTTTCTCCAAAACAACCCAACAAATCTGTTATTATTTTTTATAAAAAAACGGCTCTAACGATTTTGATAAAATTTGGCTTATTTGTAGCCCTTAATGTAAACAACTATAATGCAAAAACAGCATCTTTAAGAAAATTCTCATTTAGCTAATAATAATAATATTTATTAGTTACTCTAATAACATAGGCTTAAAATTGGCGTGCGAAGCACGCAATGCACTTTGTATTAACGTAAACTACCATATGCAAAAAACCGCATCTTTCTAAAAATTCTCGTTTAGCTAATAACAACTGATCTTTGGGGGTTTTTTGGCCAAAAATGGGGTTGTTTTTCAAAAATTTACAAAACATTTTTTTGTGCATCCATGCAGGCCTTTGACATATTTGGTGCAAATTTGTTCGAAATATATAGAATAGTTTTCTCTTTAGCTTTAATAATAATAACATTTATTAGTTACTCTTCTACTTTAACGTACAATTCCCTCTCCTACTTTAATACAATTATGAAGTCACAGTTGGGGTTACATACGGTTGTTGACGTGCGAAGCACGCAATGCATTTTGTATTGAAAATACTCCAAATACGGGGGTTGGCGTGCGAAACACGCAATGCACTGTGTATTGAAAATACTCCCAATACGGAATGGTGTGCAATGCACTGTGCGTCGGCCGCTTCTCATAGTGTTCAGTGTCAAGCTCACATGTGCGTCCTTAGCAGTGAACGTCTTAATAATTTAAATATGTTTGTGAGAAAGTATGTGCCAGTTTCTGGTACCGTTTATTTCAATTCGCAATTCATTTGAAAGATATTGTAATATTATTAACATTTGTATTTAATTGTAATTAATTCAAAAGCACATAACATTCTGATAAATAAAATTAAAGTCCCTAACGTGATTTCGAAATAAATACTTTTTTATAAGCTCATAAATGTTTATTCACACTTTAACAAAACCTAGACGTGCATTTTTTAATTTTGTTTTATGTCTGCCTGCCTGTTTGTGTGTCCGAGCTAATCTCCGTAATGGCTGAACCAATTTTGACGAAACTTTCATTTGCATGTAGAGGACTTCTCAGAGATTAATCTAGGCTACTTTTTATCAAGAAAATATTTATTGTTCCTATTTAAAAGTTGATGAAATGTAAAAATGATTTACAAAATTAGGGGTTTTGAGAACGGACGTGACAAGCGACCATTACAAATAAAACAATTCTGCGTTTTGATTTACTGTATACGCTGGTTTAACCGTTAAATATATATCAATACAGTATGCAATAATATGAAATGTAATAATAGATGTTAAATTCACTTCAAAACCTGATTTTTAATTTTTAGAAATGGGATTTTTAGCGTTTTTTGGTGCATAGCTAATAATTCACGTAGTCCTAGGCCTAGAACATGTATAGATTTTTGTGAAATTCACTGTGCGTTTTTGGGCCATGGAACGCGGATCTAAAACAGTTTTTTTTCATTACGTGTAATGGTAATGCATAAAATTTACCCGGTAGTCCTTTTATTTATTTAACTACATCTGCAAGCGAAGCTGCAGGTAGGGGGGACCGGGGAAAGATGACGACGTTAAGAGTTTTTTTATTTTTGAAAATTTTTTAAATTTAGTTTTAGTTTGTATAACCATATAAATAGTTAGGTTAGTTAATAGTCTTTCTAAAAACCATAAAATAACCTGACATACAAATGCATTTCTTCATATTTTCAGTCGTTGAAACAAACAATTACAAATCAATCAAGGCCGTAGCCAGGGAGGGGGGTCGAAACCCGCCCCCCAGAAATCCCGAAATTTAGTAGTAAAAATTAATTCTAGGTTGAAATTAAATTAAGTGCAAATTAAATTATAAAACAGGAAACACACAGAGGATCCAGCAACTCATTTTACATTGCATGCATACTGATATTTAGATTTGCTTCATTAAACTACAACGTACAATACATAGGCCTATGGATGCAGTAAGTTACAGCCTCACTCTCTTGTGAGCTTGATCTGATCTATTAAATAAAAAAACTATGAAGGTTCAACAAAAATACTTTACTCTAACAAAGCACGCAATGCATTGTGTATTGAAAATACTCCCATTATGATGGTTGGCGTGCGAAGCACGCAATGCATTGTTTATTGAAAATACTCAAAATAGGGGAGTTGGCGTGCAATGCACTGTGCGTCGGCCGCTTCTCATAGTGTTCAGGGTAAAGCCAATGAATACAGAATACTATAGTATTCTGTATTCATTGGTAAAGCTCACATGTGCATTTTTAGTAGTGAACGTGTTAAAAGGGTTTAAATCCCCCCGGTCCTGATCTGACCCCCCCCCCCACTCCCCAAGAAAAGTTTTTTCTGGCTACGAAAAGTTTTTTTAAGTCATCTTGTCCCCTTCCACTTAGATACTTGTATGTGTACAAGGTACTTGCAGGTTTCTTCAAAGCAAGTGGTGAAACAAATAATGATTACAAACCCCACAAAGGTATCCTAAACGTAAGATTGTTAATATTTTGCCTAAAACAAAACTAACTGCATTCAAAATTGGTTTTCTATTTAGAGGGGCTAAATTGTTCAATATTTTACCAAAGGAGATCCAGTTGTGCAGTACATTTGCTCAGTTTTCAAAATCAGGTGCTCGCTAAGAAAGGTTTACAAAAAATTCTAAATTTTATGGGGGATATGGGGGGGGGGGGGGGTCAAAATTACTAAAAATCTCCATAAGAAATACATAGTGTAATATATTTATTGATATATTTTTTTTTAACTTTGATTTGTCTATCCGTGCAAAGCCAGATCGGGCAGCTAGTAGAATTATAAGTATGAATAAGGTAGATCATAGGATTGATTGTAATGCAGATTAAGTTGAGCATTATTTATTAATATTGCTTTTAGCCAAGGAGGATTATTATTTGTATTTTTGTTGCTTATTATTGATAACACCCTTAAGAATTAACAATTAAAATTTGTTTTTAAAAATTAAATTAATTACTTTTTAAGTGTTAAGTGTAGAGGGCACCTCGGAAGTATTTTATTCTATCCTTTTTTTCTTCTAACTCAAGGAATAGAAAACAAATGGTAAATCCTAAGCAGGTTTATTCTAAGAATTACCTAATTTTCCATGGAAAATAATAACAAGTGAAACTGTTTTGTATATAGGAAGTTAAAAAGTGTTATGTCATTTAGAAGATTTGTTATTGGTTTGTTGTTTTGTTTTGTATATTTTGCTGTTAATACAATGTTATATAGTTATGTACGTTACACATGGAAAATAAAAATATCTTATCTTTTATATCCCTGCCGTATGATGAGCCATCCGTGCTACATATGACCAATTTTTCAAAACACGACACAAGTCATCTTGCCCCGGTCTCCCCTACCAGCTAGTCATGTATAAATTAGTTAAGGTTAAAATTATAATGTAGGTACATTACTGCTTCTAATCTATATAACAATAAAACCAATTAATTTACAAATTACCTTTTACAAAAAAAAAAAAAACTTAAACTGAAATTTAAGTTTTTATAAACGTTTTTATTACATACACGTTCTATAAATAAACGTAATATTTAATGGCTTGCCTGAATATTCTACTAAAAAGTTAAATTTAGATAGGGTATTCCATTTTGAAGATATCCTGTTTTGGGATTACCATTAAATTTTTTTAATACAGTATGCAGAAACAAAATAAATCCATATCCGAAGTGAACTACTAAACTATATATATAAAAGCGAAATACCACTCACTCATCACGATTTCTCAAAAACTACCGAACGGATTGAAATGAAATTTGGTATGTAGCTACCTCTAGGGGCCATGGGTGCTCAATAAGAAAGGGTTTGAAAAAATTTGAAATTTTAGGGGGGGATTTGGGGGGATCAAAGTTATTAAAAAACGATTTCTTCAAAACTACCGAACGTATTGGAATGAAATTTGGTATGTAGCTTCCTCTAGGGCCATAAGTGTTCACTAAAAAAGGGTTTTAAAAAATTGGAAATTTTAGGGGGGTTTGGGGGGTAAAAATTACTAAATCACGATTTCTCCAAAATTACTGAACAGATTGGAATGAAATTTGGTATATAGCTTCCTCTATAGGCGCTCGCTAAGAAAGGGTTTAAAAAAAAATCGAAATTTTAGGGGGATTTGGGGGGATCAAAGTTATTAAATCACGATTTCTTCAAAACTACCGAACGGATTGGAATGAAATTTGGCATGTAGCTTCCTCTAGGGCCATAGGTGCTCACTAAGAAAGGGTATGAAAATTTTCGAAATTTTAGGAGGGGTTTGGGGGGATCAAAGTTACCACCACCACGGGCAACGCCATACGGGTCTGCTAGTATATATATATAAGCCAAATACCACTCACTGAATCACGATTTTTCAAAAACTTCATCGGATTGGAATGATATATGGTATGTAACTTCCTCTAGGGCCCTAGGTGCTCGCTAAGAAAGGTTTTCAAAAAAAAAAAAAAATTTGTGGGGTTTGGAGGGATCAAAGTTACTAAAAAAAAACATCGAATGGATTGGAATTAAATTTGGTATGTAGCTTCCTCTAAGGTCCTAGGTGCTCGCTAAGAAAGGTTTTAAAAAAAATATATTTTAGTGGGGGTTTGTGGGGTCAAAGTTACTAAAAATCCCCATAAGAAATACATAGTGTAATATATTTATTTATATATTTTTTTTTTTTTTTTTTTGTTAATATACATTTAACTTTGATTTAGTCTACCCTTGCAAAGCCGGATCAGGTAGCTAGCGTTTAATATGAATTGAATGAATGCATTTTTATTTTCCTTTTAAGAATACAATCGCCTATACAAATATACCTATATAAATAAACACTTATATAAAATTATATCCATAACATAATATCTACTTATATCCTACTTATACATAAGTGTTTTAATTATTCAATACAGTGTAATTAAATAGGCTATATAACATATACAATACTTTATATGAAATGCCAACCGAAAACAAATAACATTAATTTATTCAACCCCGTTGGCAAAGCCAGTTTTTGGGTTTAACTTCAAAAAATTGCATCACAAATAGGAGCAAGAGATTGTCCTAACCTAACCTCGCAACTTAAAAAGTGATTTTAAACTGTTTATAACTCGGTTCTACATAGAGTAATCCTCCTTCCCCAATATATAAATAACATTGCTTTCTTCCCTTAATTCAAAAAATATATTAAGCAGTCGAAGATGTTATTTCTCAAAAATTGTTTGGTTCGATGAATTCGTTTTATATCTATTGGTATTTAATTTAAAAAAACTTCGGTGCGTGGTACAAGTATTTTTTTTTTTTTTAATAAAAAGTCAGCCTAGATTTTGGCGAAATGCAGAACTTTTCCCTACGTGAAGAGACCATTGAAGATTTGACCACAGCCACTTTGTTTATAAATACCATCTTCAATACCGTCCTGACATGAACTCTACGAAGAGATAATATACCCAACTGTCTGAATAATGCCTCAGAGCTATCACTTCTTGATCTAAAGAGCATTGGTTTGATAACATACGTTAAGTTACACCAAGGCCGTAGGCAGGAAAATTTTTCAGGGGCGGGGGATCAGGTCAGGACCGGGGATTTGAATTTAAACCCTTTCAACACGTTCACTGCTATGGACGCACATGTGAGCTTGACCCTGAACACTATGAGAAGCGCCCGACGCACAGTGCATTGCACGCCAATACTCCTATTGGGAGTATTTTCAATACACAATGCATTGCGTGCTTCGCACGCCAACCCCGTATTGGGAGAATTTTCAATACTCAGAACATTGCGTGCTTCGCACGCCAACCCCCGTATTGAGAGAATTTTCAATACCCAGAAGATTGCGTGCTTCGCACGCCAACCCCCGTATTGAGAGAATTTTCAATACACAGAGCATTGCATGCTTCGCACGCCAACCCCGTATTGGGAGAATTTTCAATACTCAGAGCATTGCGTGCTTCGCACGCCAACCCCGTATTGGGAGAATTTTCAATACTCAGAGCATTGCGTGCTTCGCACGCCAACCCCGTATTGGGAGAATTTTCAATACTCAGAGCATTACGTGCTTCGCACGCCAACCCCGTATTGGGAGAATTTTCAATACTCAGAGCATTGCGTGCTTCGCACGCCAACCCCCGTATTGGGAGAATTTTCAATACACAGAGCATTGCATGCTTCGTACGCCAACCCCCGTCTTGGGGGTATTTTCAATACACAATGCATTGCGTGTTTTGTTAGAGTAAAGTATTTTTGTTGAACCTTCATAGTTTTCTTATTTAATAGATCAGATCAAGCTCGCAAGAAAGTAAAGGCTGTATGTAACCTACTGCATCCACGTGTATTGTACGTTGTAGTTTAATCAAGAAAATCTAAAACATCAGTATGCAGGCAATGCACAATGATGTAATATGTTGTTGGATCTTCTGTTGGGTTGTTTATTTTATAATTTAATTTGCACTTTTTAAACCTAGAATTTATTTTTACTACTAAATTTCGGTATTTCGTGGTGGGGGTCGGCCCCCTCACCCCCCCCCCCCCCCCTGGCTACGGCCTTGGTTTGTTTAAACGCATTATTATTCATGTTAAAACGATTAATTTTTGTTAGTAGATGCATTTTAGAGCGAGTGCCACTTCAACGGGAGAACCCTTTAATTTCATGGATGCGTGAATATGAGTGTGGCGCTTTATGGACGAAGCGCGAGTTGCTTTAAACGTCCGTAAAACGTATGATTTGCTTTGTCATAACATTCTAAACCTTCGCTGCTAGTCCTTGCTCAGTCGTCCGACATCGAGTCACTTTACTTGAGCGACTTTTTCCAGGCTTACCTTTCACTTGCAGAAACAATGGTGATATTGAAAAAAGAAGAACGTAAAACAAGACTTGATGTTCTGCAGTCACCTGCCTGCATTCTGTGCAACTATGCGAGGCACTGAGTTGTGTAACCTAAAACTCCTTTCCCTTCTCTCTTCTTGTTCTTTCGTCTACTGTCTAATTTTACTATAGAACCCTGACTTTGCAACGCTGATAAAACACACAAATTTTAATAATTCGACCACGCGGCTGAACAGCTGACGTGAGTTAAGCGAATTTCCAAAATTAAGTTTATATGTTTTAGGGTTTCAACCGACTATTTCGTAAATTGGTCTACCATGAATTCGCTGAGAAACTGCCTGTGTATAAAGGCATAGAACTTCGACTCACGAACTGCTTGCTCCACAGTAAAATCCCCACGAGCATTTGAACCGGGCAACCAAGCGAGCTGTAAGGTCGTGTAAAAAAAAAGAGAAAAAACATTGGGTGTGCTTAAGACCACACGTTGGAAGTGATAACTTCTATGACCGATTTATATTTTTACCAGTATTAATATTAGAGGCGGATAAAGGTCAACAAATTACACAAATCAATATACTGTATTGTCAAAAAATATTATTTCATATTTTTAAATTGCATAGTTATAATATTATAATATAATAATTATAATATTATAATATAGTAATATTATTATAATTATAATATTATTATGTAATAATATTACAATTATAATAAGTATGCTAAAAATAGTGATCATTATAATGTAAGCAGTATTTATTTAGTGACTAATGATTTTGAAGAGGTATTAGTGTATGCACTCTACATAGAATTCTAAGAATAATTCAATATGTAAGGGATAATTATAATTATTATTATTATAACTATTATACTTGTGCGTTTTAAGTTTTGTAAAGAAAATTTATTT
Source organism: Philaenus spumarius (assembly GCA_018207615.1). Lineage (NCBI taxonomy): Eukaryota > Metazoa > Arthropoda > Insecta > Hemiptera > Aphrophoridae > Philaenus > Philaenus spumarius. Next base: position 456,350 of record JAGFPH010000477.1, read on the forward strand.
TTGTCTAACTGAAGTAAGTTTAGACAAAATTTTACATTTTGACAAAGTAATATTTTACATTGTTTTATTTTACTACAACTTATTATTACTAAATTAAATATAAAATTTAGCTTCATATTACAACAATGGAGGTCATACACGTTAATGGAGTATCTATTCCTCACAGAGTAGTTTCTTCTAGTGGTTGAACTAGTCGAAATCAATTTTGAAAAAATCAAAATGGCTGTAACTCAAAAATTTTAAATACTCCCAAATATCGTTGTGTGGCATATCGTTTGAAAGCTCATTTAATTCTGAATCCAAAAATAATAATAATTAATATTAAAACAAAAATAGTACAGCAAAATGGGGCCAAATCGGAAAACATGATTTCGTTGTTTTTTGGCCGCTATTTTTATCGGTTGAAAATATGGATGTGCAAATTTCAACATTGTTTTTTTTTTCTTGAAATTCTACATCGAAATGATGTATCACAAGACCACCTTCCTATTTAAAAAAACAAAGTTACATTCAAAATGGCGGATCCAATATGGCGGACATTTTTTTTTATATCGTAACAAAATAGTATTTTTACATAGAGTAGGTTCCTCAATCACATCTAAATTCAAATTTTCCTTATATACGAAATATTAAACCGTACCCAGACTTAATTGACACCTTGTATATTGTTTAAAATGTTTATGACAAACATTTCGACTGGTTTTGGTAAACCTTGTAGTTGTTTGGTAGTGTATATCTTATCGTGAATAGGTTCGAAAAGGCAGTACAGTATTTAATTATAAATTCTTTAAAATGATTATGACAAACATTTCAACTGGTTTTTGTCAGCCTTGTAGTTGTTGAGTAGAGAATATATTATTGTGAGTAGGTTCGGAAAGACAGTACAGTCTTTAATTATATATTGTTTAAAATGTTTATGACAAACATTTCAACTGGTTTTTGTTAGCCTTGTAGTTGTTGAGTAGTGAATATATTATCGTGAATAGATTCGGAGAGACAGTACAGTCCTTAATTATATATTGTTTAAAATGTTTATGACAAACATTTCAACTGGTTTTTGTTAGCATCGTAGTTGTGGAGTAGTCAATATATTATCGTGAATAGGTTCGGAGAAACAGTACAGTCTTTAATTATATATTGTTTAAAATGTTTATGAAAAACATTTCAACTGGTTTTTGTCAGCCTTGTAGTTGTGGAGTAGTGAATATATTATCGTGAATAGGTTCGGAGAGACAGTACAGTCTTTAATTATATATTGTTTAAAATGTTTATTACAAACATTTCAACTTTTTTTGTCAGCCTTGTAGTTGTGGAGTAGTGAATATATTATCGTGAATAGGTTCGGAGAGACAGTACAGTCTTTAATTATATATTGTTTAAAATGTTTATGACAAACATTTCAACTGGTTTTTGTTAGCCTTGTAGTTGTTGAGTAGTGAATATATTATCGTGAATAGATTCGGAGAGACAGTACAGTCCTTAATTATATATTGTTTAAAATGTTTATGACAAACATTTCAACTGTTTTTGTCAGCCTTGTAGTTGTGCAGTAGTGAATATATTATTGTGAATAGGTTCGGAGAGACAGTACAGTC
>JAGFPH010000477.1:457954-474042 GCA_018207615.1 Philaenus spumarius
TTGTAGTTGTGGAGTAGTGAATATATTATCGTGAATAGGTTCGGAGAGACAGTACAGTCTTTGATTATATATCGTTTAAAATGTTTAAGACAAACATTTTAACTTTTTTTTTGTCAGCCTTGTAGTTGTGGAGTAGTTAATGTCTTATCGTGAGTAGATTCGGAAAGGTAGTGCAGCCTTAAATTTTGCATTTTACTAATCTTTTATAACAAATATTTTGACTGGGTTTGTCAGCCTTTAGTACAGGTGGTGTACTATAATCCGTAACTTCAAATATGGATGAAGTACATGGATTTTGTGTAGTTTGAGTAATATAAAATAGATTTTCAGGTAATAATAGGCCACAGGCTAACAAAACATCCTTGATTTACATTTTTATTGAGCCGATTTAAATGTTGACTATACGAACAATTTGATTAACCCACCTTCAGTCAAAATTACTTGAGAGAGTTGACTTTCAAATCTCTACAGTAAATATTTAACGTTTGATCCACAAATAACACTGGTTTACAAAGACGAATAGATTACCATGGTTCACCTTTGTTTTTACCGATAGTTTTTCAGTATGATAATGGGTAGTGCACAAATCAATTTGGCCAACTCACTCTCCGGGTTTGTGAATTGAAGTTCCTCCTAGTCTTGTGATGGCGCTGAACTAATGGAGAGTTTGATCCGTCTATTTCGTAGATAAGAGTTTAATAATAGAAAATTGAGTCTGGAAAGCAAATGGTAAGGGATTGTAAAATTTCATATGACAAATAATTTTAATATTTATTAAATAAACATAACTTTAACATAATATTTACAATTGATTTGAGCAAATGAACAAGTAAACAAGTTTTCACATCGAAACGGATTACTTGATTTAAACGATGTTTCGACAAGTTGCCATCATCAGTATTAGTTGTTCGCATCAGTACGACGACTTTCCATTGTAATGTCGTCTTGTAGGAAGGCTTCATCGTTGTAGCAACTGGTGTTAAAAATACATCACAAAAAAATTTATATTATTTATTTCATTTTATTATGACTGGTAAATTATTGTTTTACCTTTGATATATTTATAAGGCCGGTGAAAATATATAAAGGGTGGGTTGTGACAAGGCCGTAGCCAGGAGACCATTGCGTGCTTCGCACGCCAACCCCCGTATTTAAAGAATGTTCAATACACAGAGCATTGCGTGCTTCGCACGCCAACCCCCGTAGTGAGAGAATTTTCAATACACAGAGCATCGCGTGCTTCACACGCCAACTCCCATATTGGGTGAATTTTCAATACATAGAGCATCGCGTGCTTCGCACGCCAACCCCCGTATTGGGAGTATTTTCAATACGCAATGCACCGCGTGTTTTGTTAGAGTAAAGAATTTTTGTTGAACCTTCATAGTTTACTTATTTAATAGATCAGATCAAGCTCACAAGAGAGTAAGGCTGTAACCTACTGCATCCATGTGTATTGTACGTTGTAGTTTAATCAAGCAAATCTAAATATCAGTATGCATGCAATGCACAATGATGTAAAATACAGTATGTTGTTGGATCCTCTGTTGTGTTGTCTATTTTATAATTTAATTTGCACTTTAAAACTCGTATTAAGTTTTACTACTAAATTTCGGGGGGTGTTTTGACCCCCCCCCCTCTGACTACGGCCTTTGGTTGTGATAAGTGGTTAGAAACGTTTTGTGCCAACTACTAGTGACGACATAGTACATACATATTTAAGTACCGGTACTCTTTAAAAGCGGGACAGACAGCGGAGTTTATTTATCATATGTTTTTAATGACATTTGACACCTTCTAAACTACACCGTAAGTGAGATCCAAATTGTTTACCTTCTTAATTTTTGTACGATGATTACAAATTTAAAATTTCAGCGTTAACTAGGAATACTTAACATTTTTACACCTAAATCATTTTCAGTTATTCTTGTTGGAAATTTTATGTAGATTCAGAAAATGGTATTTAAAATTAACAAAACATGCGTGCATAGTCAAGAAATTGCGGGTACCATTTTTTCAAACAAATCTTAAAATATTTATTAATCCTGGAGCATGATAGGACGTTTTTAACAGTTATCACCAGCTTTCTTACCGGTCTAGCAGAGAAAATCGACGGCTATTTTATTGAACAAAAACGAGGATTGTTACAAATGCTTAACTTTCAGAAGGTATTAATTGCTAGAAATTCAAATTGGACAATATTATTGGTAGAATCCAAAATGTTAGGAAAGCAGGTGAAAATCACAAATCGTTAAATAATGCAGAGAACCGATGGTTAATAGATTATACCGGGTGTCTTAAAAGCCCCCACCCCCTATTAATTTTTTTATTAATGGAAATAGACAGATTTTCTTTGGGGATTGTTAACATGAACAAACATTGAGTTTTTTTGGATTATCGTAAATTTCAACCCTTCATCCAAAAATTTGGTATTTTGGGGGTAAGTCGAAAATTTTAAATGAGAACCCATACTGAGTGACACCTCATTTTAAAGGCCTTGATAAAAGAAGAAGATTGGCGCAAACCGGAGGTCTGTATGCTAACCATATCCATAATGGCCAATCAAAGTTATAATGTTTCCCCATGTTAAAGATGATACATCTATTATTTTTTACAAGGATTTCATCCAGTAGGCCACCCAATCCAAGTTATAAAACATAGTAATTAGTATAAAAACAGTAAAGCTAAGCCCTCTGAAATTCCCAGGTACTGGACTTTCGGTTGATACAACCTGGCAAATGCTTTGTTATTCATAACTGTGCATGTTTGTCGACTCCTAATAGTAAAAAGTCCAGTACCTGGGAATTCCAGAGGGCTTAGCTTTGCTGTTTTTATACTAATTACCAAGTTTTATAACTTAGATTGAGTGTCCTACTGGATGAAATCCTTGTAAAAAATAACAGATGTATCATCTTTAAAGTTTTAATGTTATTTAAATGGGACAAAATTATAATTTTGATTGGCCATTATGTTGGATAGAGTCAACATACAGACCTCCGGTTTGCGCCAATCTTCTTCTTTTATCAAGGCCTTTAAAATGAGGTGTCACTCAACAGGGGTTCTCATTTAAAATTTTCGGGGAGGGGTTGAAATTTACGATAATCCAAAAAAAATCCATTTTCTTTCATGTTAACAATCCCCAAAGCAAATACTGTATGTCTATTTCCAGACTTTTAAAACATCTGGTATATGATACAGTAACGAAAAATGTTAGTCAAATATTAGTTTTTCGTTAAATTTTCTGGTTCGTTCTATTTTATGTATGGCTGTAATACTGTTTGTGTTAGGGGACGAAACTTCACTTCATCAAGACGCTCTTTTTCAGCTTCAAACTTGATTACTCTTGCCCGGAGTAGTAGTAATGTTGGCCTTCTTTTGTCGATCGGATTTTTGACCCTCCTGTATCCGCCACTGCCAATGAGAACATCTACAGATGGAACGCCCGATTCTGCAACACATAAACACATTATGTCCTTATTATGAATTATAACAGATTAACAGTGTAAGAATTAGCAGTGAATTTATTTGACTGTATGAAAAGTATTAGCACAGGTTAAATTTATGCAGTAAACTTCTCTCACAAGCTGGTGCAGAGTTCATGAATAAGCTTCGTAAAAGCATTCAAAATTCCCCAAACTACAGGGTTTTTAAAAACAGTCTTAGACAATTTCTATTGTCTGGATACTTTTACTTGGTGGATGAGTTTCTGCATCATGATACTCTTTTGTGATAGATGTGATCTCTTCTTTTTTTGTGAATTGTGTTATTGTACTGTTTTATTTTAACTGTGTTTGTGTGTTTATACTTTATTTCAATTTCTTTAAATTTAAGTAAGGATTTTAGAATAAAATAATATGTATTTTTGTAATTTAATTGTAGGATATCTTTGTTGAACAGTTATTCTGTTTTTAGTGAGAAATGCATTTTATGGCTGATCTCATATACTTATTATTAAACAATTATGTAGATCTAATTAATTATAGATGTTTTTTTATATATAAATTTTAAACTGTTGAGGTTTCCTAAAGTATTTGTGTGCATGGGTATTGTGATATATGTTTACTGATTGTTGTAATGTAGGCTTATCACTAGGTGCCTCTATATTATATTATTTACTGTGAATTGATACTTGACTTGTCCTATACAAAATGTAAAATTTGTCAAAAGGATAAATAAATTAAAATTTAGTTTTTTCTAAGATTTAAAAAAGTTTGAGTCAGTTTTATAGTATTCTGTTTAGCATAACCTTGTCAGCATTTCTGGATAACGCTGGTGAAGTACGAAACAAAATGACAAATCTTTGAGTTAGGCCTACATACAAATACAATGGAAGTATCTTTCTGTGATTTCGAAATAAATACTTTTTTCTAAGCTCATATGGAAATTCACACTTTACCAAAACCTAAACAAGATTTTTTAATTTTTCGTCTCTCCGTCTGTCTTTCTTTCTGTCTGTCTGTTTGTGCGGGCTAATCTCAGGAATGGCTGAACAAATGTTGACGAAACTTTAATTTGCATGTAGAATACTTTTCAAAGATTAGCCAGAGGCTACTTTTATCCCGGAAATATTAAGCGTTGATATTTAAAATTTGAAAAAAATTGTAAAAATTATGGACAAAATTAGGGGATTTGCGAACGGACTGGTTTGGATCAAAAGCTTAACACTTTTACAAGATCGTCTGTGTTTTAATTTACTGTATACGCTGGTTTAACCGTTAAATATATATCAAAACAGTATCCAACAATGTGAAATGAACTCATACATGTTAAATACACCTCAAAAACTGATTTGTAATTTTTTGTTCGTTCGGGAGTTACGAGTAACAGACTGGCGGAAAACGGGCTTTTTAGCGTTTATCGGTGCACAGCTAATAATTTACGTAAGCCTAAAAGGCAACATGGATCAGTTTGGGCGAAACTCAAGGCGCGTTTGTGCTCCGTGGAACTCGGATCTAAAATTGCTTTTTTTTTTTTTATTGCGTGTGACGGTAAGGCACAATATTTGCCCGACATTCCTTTTACTTATTTAATCACATCCGAGTGCGAAACATCGGGTACCAGCTATTAGACAATAAGTAACGTATTAACTAGAAACATTCTTAATTAACAGGTTCTAAATTTTCCAAGTAGGTTGCTACTGTAATAAATGCAAATTATTTCAAGAAATGCGAGTCGGTTCATTATAATCCCTACTTAAAAATTGTGTTAAGCTATTGATTCAGATCGGCTCTTTTATTAGCGAATTTCCATAGGAAAAATGAGCTATTGCAGTGACCCTTATGGTAAGAATTAAGGTCGGGAGTAAGCACATGAGCACCGATCATGGTCCCCAGAACACGTTTAGGGGTGTCATTAAAATTCATATATATGTATATGTGTGTTCGCACTCTAGCGGGCGCATTTTAAATCTGATTTGGTCCGAATTTCGTACACGTGTTGGTTGTCTACGTCGCTCGGACGAGTTCGTTAGCCAAAAAAATCCAACAACCGGAAGCACGTTTTTGACCGAAAGCAACTATTATTTGAGATATTTCCTGCGAGAGTTAATTTTTTTTATCGTTTTTTCTAAAAATACAAATGTAGGATGTTATTCTGCACATTTTGTTTTTTTACGCGACCTTATAGCTCACTTCGTTTCCACAAAATCGATCAAAATGTAGAATACCATAAAAGTACCCGGTTCGAAGCCACGTGGTGGATTTTACCTTCTCATCAGAGTCCGACGGGCGAGTTTTTACCCTGCGAGCGAAGCGAAGCTCATAACCCGAGGCCACAAGATCGAGGTGCAAACTCAGTTTTTCCGCCGCGAGTGTAACGAAGGAGCGCGTGAGTCGAAGCTGAAGGCTTAGGCGCAAACAAATACAAAGAGGCAGCTATTCAGCTCCGTCGTGAGTACACCTATTTCCCAAATTGTTGGAAGAAACCCTAAAACCTAGGCCTATAAACTTGTTTTTGGAAATTTGCTCGACTCACGTCAGCAGTTCAGCTGCGTGGTCGAATTATTTATAGGCTAATAAGTAACAAAAGATGTCTGAATAATACGATAAGGCTTTATGGTTGATTTTTGTTTACGTTTGCTATTGTTTGGTTAACCTGACCTAAAAAACTGAAAAATAACAAACTGATTTTAAATTTGTCAAGATGGTTGTTATGGTAATGAATGTAAATTCATTCAACAAACATGTAAAGCTAAGTTTTTACTTCTCGTCGATTCTGTCAGCCAGACCAGGACTCATTTTACCACACCGCTTCCTAATTTTGTATTGAAAATACCCCCAATACGGGGGTTTGCGTGCGAAGCACGCAATGCACTGTGTATTGAAAATACTTCCATAACGAGGGTTGGCGTGCGAAGCACGCAATGCTCCGTGTATTGAAAATACTCCCAATACGGTGGTTGGCGTGCGAAGCACGCAACACTCTGTATATTGAAAATTCTTCCAATACGGGGGTTGGCGTGCGAAGCACGCAATCCATTGTGTATTAAAAATACTCTCAATACGGGGTTGGCGTGCGAAGCAAGCAATGCACTGTGTGTCGTCCGCTTCTCATAGTGTTCAGTGTCAAGCTCACATGTGCGTCCTTAGCAGTGAACGTGTTAAACAGGGATGTACCGGGTACCGATGTTTTTAGTCAGGTTTTGCTCAAGTGCCAGCATTCACGCCGGTATCTGTAGCTTCTGGTTAAGATGGAAGGGAACGGGCTAACGGTGTTAAATAGATTTGAATAGCTTATACTTATTTATTCATTCCATAAAAAAAATTTAAATAGCCTACAAGTATATCATGGAAAAAGAAGAGAGAAAAATAAACAAAACACAATTTTTAAAATGTACAAGAAGTATAAATAAGATCAGCGCTAGAACAGCGCCACTGCAGAGCCCGCACAAAAAAAACCCACAAAAATCAGAAGTAGAGCATGAGATAAAAAATAAAAAAGAGCGACATATAAACATAACTTTATGCCTACTCAAAGGAATGACGGACTGACAAAAATTCCTCCCTACTTCCCCCAACAATAAAGAAACTTTTTACAGGCATAAACTTCATAATTTTTAAACAGTCTCAGGTTATTTGCAATATTACAGAAAATTGTCGTAATATGAATTAGTGATGGATACAGATCTATACAGATTACCTGTTCTGTGAGTATTTCGTGTAAAATGCGAATGATTCGAAATGGAATTACATTTTTTATTACGTAAAACGTTAAAAGAGTTTTTACAAAACGTCTGATATTAAATACATTAAAATAGTCATACAGCTCATCAGATGGATATGTTTTTGGTTTACACAGCGCCATCTTTACCGATCTCTGAATGGCATCTAAGGGAGCCAGAATGGATTTACAGTGCTTCCCCAGACTATTACCCCCCTCCCCTCCCAACAAGCAAGGATTGCCAACATGCAAAGTACAACTGCCGTATTTAAAAACAAATATATTACATTTAAATTTCTAAAAACATAGATTCATTTTATAACTTTTCGTCACCAATAGTCAATATATATCGTCCAATTTAAAGCCTATATACAATATTGTTTCGTATATTTATTTTACTCTAAAAAACGCACTTTGTGGGGCTCAAATATTAAAAATTGTTTAGAACTTGTCGAGATGTGAATGAATGCAAATGAATTAATTTTAATGTAACTAGCGGGCTCTAGATTAGAATTTCACTTGGCGGGAAGTCCTTAAACGTAGGCCTATATAACACGAATTACCGGAGTTTAGAAGAATAATGGGTCTGTTGAATAAAAGATAAGCAAATGCTTTTAGCATTTAGTCTTAGCTTTAGCTTTCGCTATTAAGTCAAAGCTTTTAGTCTTAGCACTTGGTTAAAGTGAGGTGAATAACCTTTAGCTAAGACTAGTTATCAAAAGCTAAAAATGTTTAGCCAAAACTTAAAGTCTGGCAAATTTTGTTTGAAACAATTTAAAACAGCTGCTGCAGTTTGAGGATTGATGTTATTAGAACTCATTAAATAGGCTAGTACAAAATGCACAGCTCTGCCGGTTTGAGCTCTTCCGATGAAGAAAATATCACAACAAATAAAGTTTAAATAAAAATAAATGTTTTTCAGATTTATTGGTTTTACTTGGGTTTTTATTAATAGTATTAAATAAATAAAGATTTCAAATTAATTTGCATTTTTGTACAAAATCACAAGTGGATTTGATGATGTAGGCTCTCACCTGTTCCCTTACCTAAACCTAACCTGTCAGAGCTTCAACATAAGCGAACTATGATGAACTCTAATGAGCAATCAGGAATTACATCGTCAGAAATTCCTCAACAAACAAAAATGGATGGAAGTTTAAAGAAGGGACACAGAGAAATAAAAGATTTAACCATAAATCAACTTCAACGGAATTTGATTTTGGATCAGTTTTGACAAAGCTGCAAATTAAGCATTCAGAAAATTAACAATTGCATTTCTGTGCCAAAAAAAAATAGTTGTGCAATTCCAATTGTAGAAATAAACTCGGGCGAATTTCACTGTATAATAAATAAATAACATAAGTAATTTTAAATTTAAATAAAACAAATTTATTTGTGTTAATTCTCCTCAATTTGGATATTTCATCTAATAGCTTTTATAGCCTAAATTGTTTTTTTTGCTCGAATTGGCATAAATTCAGCCATTTAAATGGTAATGTAGCACTTGAGTACTATCATCGCGTAAACACGTTCACTGCTAAGGACGCACATGCGAGCTTGACACTGAACACTATCATCACTATGAGAAGCGGCCGACGCACAGTGCATTGCGTGCTTCGTACGCCAACCTCCGTATTGAGAGTATTTTCAATACACAATGCATTGCGTGCTTCGAACGCCAACCCCCGTATCGGGAGAATTTTCAACACACAATGCATTGCGTGCTTCGCACGCCAACCACTGTATTGGGAGTATTTCCAATACACAATGCATTGCGTGCTTCGCACGCCAACCCCCGTATTGGGAGAATTTTCAATACACAGAGTGTTGCGTGTTTCGCACGCCAATTTTAAGCCTATGTGCAAAAGCGCGCGTAGACAGAATCATTATTTTGCAACTCGCAGTACGTTGCCGTCTTCATTTTTTTTCTGAAATTCTGAAAGCGATTCGAATAGTTGGAGTTCGGATAGTTGGAGATTTACTGTAAATGTAATCATGGTGAATGTTTATCGTCAAAATCTAACTACCATAAATATGAAACTGTGCTACACATTTTATTACTATTTTATTTCAGATATCATGATGTTGGCTTTGTCGAATCTTAAATATTTAAATTTGTAATAGCTAAATGAATTATTATTTTCATAGTACGATAACAGATCTTTATAAAATTCTAAACAGTGTAAGAATATTAGTAACAAAGGACGAAGTTATGGTGTGGTTTCCCCATTCAAAGATGCTCGAAACCCCTCCTTTTGTTTTTGGGGCAAATCAACGATGTTTTAAATAGTGGGCTACTATTGGCAAATAAATTAAATTAAAATTAGCATAATTGATAGCCTACATCGACCAAAAATAATCTTACTTTTGAAAAAGCTTCGACCCACAATCTGCTCATATTAGTAAAATAAGTTTCATTTAAAACAGCTTTTTAAAATGTTTTTGAAGTGATAACTTCTATTGGCCCGTTGGGCACTTTCGCTTGACTATGTTTCTGAAATCTCGCGTCACGCAAACTTTTGCGTGGACACAAGTCAGAGCGTGAAGAGGGAATAGGCGATACATAGAATATATAGACAAGTAAGCACTTGGAGAAAGAAGAGACGATACATAGTATATAATAATACGTTATTATAACTATTAAATAAGTATTATAGACTATATATTATAATAAGAATGCGAAAAATAGTGACCATTATAATGAAAGCATTATTTATTTAGTGACTAATGATTTTGAGTGAGGTATTTAGTGTATACACTCCACATAGAATTCTAAGAATAATTCAATATGCAAGGGATAATTCTAATAATAATTATTATAATTATTATACTTGTGCGTTTTTAAGTTTTATAAAGAAGATTGATTTTTGTCTAACTTAAGTAAGTTTAGACAAAATCTTACATTTTGACAAAGAAATATTTTACATTGTTTTATTTTACTGTAACTTATTATTACTCACTTAAATATAAAATTTAGCTTCATATTACAACAATGGAGGTAATACACGTTAATGGAGTATCTATTCCTCACAGAGTAGTTTCTTATAGGCCAGATGGCCAATGCTTATTCTACTCTTTGGTTTTACATAGTATATATACATAGAATAGGCGGTACATAGTATATATAGACAAGTATAAGCGCGTGGAGAAGGAAGAGACGATACATAGTATATAATAATACGTTATTATAACTATTATAAAATTAATATTTATAATAATATTAGACTATATTATAATAAGTAGGCCTATGCGAAAAACAGTGAGCATTATAATGAAAGCATTATTTATTTAGTGACTAATGATTTTGAGTGAGGTATTAGTGTATGCACTCTAGGACTAAATAGAATTCTAAGAATAGCCTAATTTAACTATGTAAGTGATAATTATAATAATAATTATTATAATTATTATATTTGTGCGTTTTAAGTTTTGTAAAGAAGATTGATTTTTGTCTAACTGAAGTAAGTTTAGACAACATTTTTTTTTTTACATTTTGACAAAGTAATATTTTACAATGTTTTATTTTACTGTAACTTATTATTACTCACTTAAATATAAAATTTAGCTTCATATTACAACAATGGAGGTCATACACGTTAATGAAATATCTATTCTTCGCAGAGTAGTTCCCTCTAGGCCAGATGGCCAATGCTTATTCTACTCTTTGGCTTTAATTGTCCATGACACTGATTAACTGGGGTTTGAGGTGAGGACCAGAGTTGTCATGTTTCAAACAATTGGCGCAGATTCAAACCATATACTATAAAAGTAACAGGAGATATTTATTCAACAAAAAAAGAATATATCGCGGATACGAGCATACCGGTAACTTTTGGAACCTCCTGTTAAATTCAAGCAGCATCCGAAATATCTTTTATGAATTTCATGTGTACAGAGATAGTTATTTGTTGTGGGAGAGTTTTGTCGAAACGATTGAGGGAGTAGGGAGGCTAAGGTTTACTGGGGAACTGATGAGAGGCCACTTTGATGTTCTCATTCCTCTCACACCTTCTTTACCTGACAACTCAGTGGAAATTAGTGTGGAGGAAATACAGTCAGCTTCCCAATCCCAGGTTTCAGACGATGGTCTCCAAATTTCTCAACTTCCAACCCTATCAGTCAGCGTACATCATCATATGATGCAGTTCGGTCGCATCCAGAACAAATACCAAAAAACGAGGAACAAAAGACGAAAGCGTTTTTTTAATACAAATTGCGTAAAAGCACATAGGCAAGCGGTAAAATACCTCTGTCTCAAAATACACACAGAATCAGCTAAAATACTTTAAGATGTAACATTTGCTGTAGGTAACCATATTATTGCAATAGCGAACATTGTCCTGCAGCTAATAGTATATATAGACAAGTAAGCGCGGGGAAAGGGAATAGACGATACATAATATATTATAATAAGTTATTATAATATTATAATAATTATCCCTTACATATTGAATTATTCTTAGAACTCTATGTAGAATGCATACACTAATACCTCACTCAAAATCATTAGTCAGTAAATAAATACTGCTTACATTATAATGATCACTATTTTTCGCATACTTATTATAATTATAATATTATTACATAATATTACTATATTATAATTATTATATATTATAATTATGCAATTTCAAAATATGATATAATATTTGTTGACAATATATTGACTTGTGTAATTTGTTGACCCTTATTCTCCTCTAACGTTAATACTGATAAAAATATAAATCGGTCTTAGAAGTTATCACTTCCAACGTGTGGTCATAAGCACGCCCAATGTTTTTTTTAAAATTTGTCGACCCTCTTTATAATTGGATCTGATTGTCGGTAAGCTCTGTAAATGGATTAAGTAAACCTATTTTGCGTTTCAATATCTTAACCATCGAGATAAAATTGTTTCAGACTTTTGCCAAACTCTTGCCTATTTAGAGCATTCAAGAAGACAAGTGTATTTGTGACGATCAAAATGTATACAAGTTGAATCTTTTTAGTGTAGGTATAACGACTCTATTAGGTTTATCGAGTATTTCGAACCGATATTACAAAAGCTTCCTGTCCGCGTTTCAATTTTATTTATTAATTCATCCGCCTACCCTTCCGAGTGTCAAGCGGATGACACGAGTAGAAATACAAAAGATGTATTTTTCATTCGGCTTTAATAACTTATTCCGATTCGGACGTAAGAACTCTATACAAACAGACTACTGGCTGTGCGAAGTGTCGAAGTGACAGGCTTCACTCCCCCACAGTCTGCCGGGTTCGATGACGTGCCTAGCTGGGGTTGCACGGTCGCCATGACGACAGCCAATCAAAAATACCCTTCCCATGTAAACAACTTTGGATTGGATAAATTTATCACCATTAGAAAATTATTATTGACCCGAGGTCATTTTAAACAGAACAAAATATTTGAAATGGAAAACTACTTTTGTTGTCCGAACAATTTTGTTTAGAAATATTATTGTTAAGCAGTGTTTGTCGGTTGTTAACACGTAATGACCTATCATTAAGTCCAAGAACCAAATAGAATTACTTATGCTGTCCCTGTCCGTTCTCCGTTCTCAGTTCGCCATTCTCCATTCACTAATCACTGTTACCGATGTTACTGTCGCGTGTAGTGTCAACACCCGTTTAAAACATCCACCATTTCATGATTAAAAGGACATATTTTGAGCTATTAGCCAATAAATGCCAGAACTGTAATAGCAATTTGTTAGATTTAATTTCGCTTTTAATCGTATCTTCAGAGCTCTGATTAGTACACTCGACTGTGATTACGGTGTTGCTGGCGCTCACTCACAAGCGCAGTAGGCGACGATATAGTTAATCCAACTAGAAAGCCTTAAACATCATAAAATATAGCAAGGCCGTAGCCAGGTGGGGGGTCGAACCCCCCCCCCACCCGAAATCCCGAAATTTAGTAGTAAAAATTAATTCCAGGTTTAAAAAGTGCAAATTAAATTATAAAATAGACAACACAACAGAGGATCCAGCAACTTATTTTACATCACTGTGCATCCCCTGCTTACTGATATTTTAGATTTGCTTGATTAAACTAAATAAGAAAACTATGAAAGTTAAACAAAAATACTTTACTCTAACAAAACACGCCATGCTTTGTGTATTGAAAATACTCCCAATACGGGGGTTGGCATGCGAAGCACGCAATGCATTGTATATTGAAAATACTCCCAATATGTTGGTTGGCGTGCGAAGCACGCAATGTATTATGTATTGAAAATACTCCCAATACGGGGGTTGGCGTGCGAAGCACGCAATACAATGTGTATTGAAAATACCCCCAAGAAGGGGGTTGGCGTGCAAAGTACTCAATGCATTGTGTATTGAAAATACTCCCAATACGGGGGTTAGCGTTCAATGCACTGTGCGTCGGCCGCTTCTCATAGTGTTCAGTGTCAAGCTCACATGTCCGTCCTTAGGGTTTAAATTCAAATCCCCCCCCCCCCCCGAAAACTTTTCCTGGCTACGGCCTTGAAATCTAGCATACATCAAAAACATGTTTTTCTTACCAGATTGCCTGGTCGCAACATGCAGTTTTATTAGTAACCTACCATGTATAAAGCAATATAATGCAAGCAAATAAATCTAGCAGAACATTCATGTGTCAATGAATTTTACCTGTGGACAAAATATTGAGTAGGCATAGTATATAAAAAACTTGCACAACAAATTGAATAATAATGAAATTGCATCAGAAACTTCATTTAAAATACAGAACTAGTGACATAGCACAATACATCTGATTAAATAAAAATACACAATAATCAATTACAACAATAACAAACAGTGAATCATAATAGCAGATAAATAATAAATCTGAAAACTTGTATTAACAATATAACTTATACAGATAAAATAGAAAACGAATGCCAGTCAGCAACACACCAAACAAAAAATACAACAATAAATAAATAAACACAAATAATTAATCAACAGATTCAACAATACAGTAAAACGCAACTGGCAATACCAAAATAATTCAAAACAACAGAGCCACAAAACAACCAACAAGGATTCGGGAACAGTTTTCCCAGAATTTTAGCATGAACACAACCAAGGAGTAATGGCCACCTCTCACTAACAAATTCTTCAAATGCTTCTCGAAAATTTTATAATTTTTATATTTTTTTAATAGACTCTGGAAGCCAGTTGAATAAAAGCTATTTCAGCTTAAGGGTGGCCACACACAGAATCAGACACGGTCAGTCACGTTTAGTCATTTTGACTAATAGCGACTAAAACGAGGGGTTTAGCATGGGTGGTTATGGGGTCGCCACACACTGCATCGAACTAGACGAACAGAAACAAACAAACGTCTAAAGACGTTTTTTCCTTGACTGGCGCAGCTCCCTCAAAAGACATCTTTAGTCAAAAGCTATCAGACACTGTCCGTCAGAGCCACCTGCGCATGCGTGCGCGCACTACCCTTCCTTGTCACGTGATTTTCTCCAATTCGTGTTTTGTTTTTTGATCTTATTCTGGATTTTTTCTAAGATGTATTCGAACGTTTCGACTTTCCTTCGACAGTAGTTTTCGATTTTTTTGGGATGGCTCTTCAACTCCTTAGGGTCTGCTGTAGTGGCGGCCATTTAGGATTTTTATCCCATAAGAGCAATGTTAAATTTCAAACCATTTATTTCGTGTATATTTTATCATAAAATTGTTTGCAAAGTCTCATTTTAAGCACAGTCATAGTACGCATCCGTTGTGCATTTCACATTTTTTAAATTTTTTCATCTATCACGGAATTGTCATTTTTGAAGTACCAAGTTTTAACTTTTTTTCTTTACACAACAACAAATGTATAGTTAAAAGTGAAACGCAAGCCGCATCCGTAATTTAATAAAGAATATTCAGTTTTTTTAGCACTCAATTACAAAAGATGGATTTATAAAATGGTTTGAAATGAGGCAATGACAAAGGGCTCAGCTGCAAGAAATTGCACTGTTTAGATACGGCTATAGAGAGAAGCGATTGCTTTTCCGGTTGCTTACTCGTTTACCGGAGCAGACCCTTAATAAAGTCTACGAGGTTCCTCTTCTCGTTTATAGGGTGTACCTAATGTTCTCTGTTGTTAGTGCCTTTTTCAAACAAATTACTCAAGTTCCACATCATAATTATCTCTTCCTCTTCCTCCTCTTCAAAGTTAATTTCAAAGATAGGTTAAAAACTTTCAATTAGCACTAAATGCACACAATACAACAATCTGGCGGACAGAAGAACTACAAATGAACTGAAAATGGAGGAAGGCCAGAGGGCAATAGCCTCTGCGGAGAGTCATGACGCCCAGTGACACCCTCACACTCAGGATCAGTCAGTATCAGTCAAACAGACAGAAAAGACTAAAGGCGTCTTTGACTATGACAGACCGTGTCTGATTCTGTGTGTGGCCGGCCTAAGCAGGTAGTTTTTACGAAGATTTAGTCTGTGTTAACCGTTATTTAGTGAACGCCTTTTCTGGTGAAATCAGTGTGACATTCGTTATTTTGTGCTGTGCAGCACTTAAACGACAAAACAGTATTAGCCTACCTCAATTATATAAATACAGGGAAGTGGTCAGCAGTTTTCTGCTTTAAATATATCTTTGCACGGCTGTACATTGTTCAAATTTGAAATTACACATGAGGTTCTTTACCGTATGACAAATAGTCTTTGGATTTCCAGTTTAGCCGAATTCCCTTGTAATATAACTCTAGATGCACTAGATGAGAATATAATCTATTAAGCCATTATGCACGGTTTCAGGATATTCTTGCTGGTCCAGTAGTGTTTAGCTAAGTTTCACAGAGCAAAAATACCAGAAGCTAAAAAATATCGACTTGATCTATACTATACACTGGAAATAGTGTAAATTTAAATGTATTGTAACTTATGGATTTGTTTCGTTATTTTCACAATAGCCTACTATATTA
>JAGFPH010000477.1:516032-532746 GCA_018207615.1 Philaenus spumarius
AGACAATACAATTTGTATAAGACAAAAAAATCTGAATGATAAAACAAAGAAAACACAAAGAAATCCATTCGGTTTGAAACGATATTCCAAATATAAATCAAATTGAAGTGTCTGTCTTCGATTTCGAAATAAACACTCTTTTCTAAGCTAACATGGTTTACCAAAACCTAAACAAGTGTTTTTAATTTTGTTGTCTCTCTGTCTATCTGTTTGTCCGGGGCTAATCTCCGGGATGTCTGAACCAATTTTGATGAAACTTTCATTTGCATTTACAGGACTTTTAATTGATTA
Organism: Philaenus spumarius; assembly: GCA_018207615.1. NCBI lineage: Eukaryota > Metazoa > Arthropoda > Insecta > Hemiptera > Aphrophoridae > Philaenus > Philaenus spumarius. The sequence continues at coordinate 516,324 of JAGFPH010000477.1, forward strand.
ATCTAGGCTACTTTTTATCCCGAAACTGTTTAGGGTTCCTATTTTAAAAAAATTAATAAACGTAAAAATGATGGTCAAAATTAGGGGTTTTGCGAGCGGACGTGACGCTCGATCGTTATAAATAAACCAACTGACTTGGATCAAAATCTTAACACTTTGACAACATCGTCTCTGTTTTAATTTACTGTATACGCTTGTTAACCGTTAAATATATATCAAAACAGTATGCAATAATGTGAAATTTACTCTTAGATGTTAAATACACCTCAGAACCTAATTTGTAATTTTTATGTTCGTCGGTAGTTATGAGTAACAAACTGGCGGAAAACGGGATTTTTAGCGTTTATCGGTGCATATCTAAAAATTTACGTAGGCCTAAAAGGGATACGTAGATCGATTTGGTCAAAGCCACTGTGCTTTTTTGGACCATGGAACTCGAATCTAAAATTCTTTGTTTTTAATTGCGTGTAATGGTAATGCACAATATTTACCCGATAGTCCTTTTATTTATTTAATCAGCGAAAGAAGCTAGTAGCTAGCTTTTATTTATCAGCTAGTAATAAATAAATATTTAAACACAGACACTTAGATTTAAAATAGACAGCTTTTAAAATATTAAAATTTGTTTATTACCTTATATGGTCCGTCACATTCCTCGTGTGTTACGTTTTTTTCCTTCAAATTACCGGTTTCGACATATCTATTACGTCATCGTCAGATCTTCAAACACAGTCATATTAATAAATAAATATACCTAACACGTACTATAAAAAACACTTAAACAAAAACACTATACAAGTTTCTAACGCTCACACATGCATGGTTCACTGTGGAAGTCAAGTGCAAACTGCTAAATAAGGTGGTCTCTACTCATAATGTTCGTGTTCAATGAGTCAACATGATCCACCGGTGTTTGCATTGATATGATTGTGTTGAATATGGCATTTGAACTGTGGTTTATTTTATCATTTGAAAGAAGGTGTGGTGATTTCGTGGCCTTATATATTTCTAGCTGTCCGAGTGTATTAAGGAGGTTGCATTTTTTATACTTATATAAAATATTTAAGTTACTATAGGATGTTATTATAAGAGTGGTCCTCATCTATTAAATGTTTTGCATAGTTTGATCTTTGTTCGGCAATTTTACGCTTAGGAAGATGTTCTTTGAACCTTCTTGCGAGTGTTCGTCCTGTTTGACCAATATAAAATCTAGTACAGTTGGAACAGGTTACTTTGTATACACCTGATTTTTCAAACTCGTTGTCGTCAATTTGTTCCTGCTTCAGAGCTTTCTTTGAATTGTTAGAAGTTCTGTAAGCTGGCATAATGCCGATTGTGGGATTGTGACCGACCATAGGCCTATCTATATATATAAAAATCTCGTGTCAGTGTTTGTTATCGAACTCCTCCGAAACGGCTTCACCGATTTTTATGAAATATTTTGTGTATATTTGGTAGGTCGTAGGATAATTTGTATACCCCTAGGTGATAAGGGTTGATAGTAACATCCCTTAAAACAATAAATATTAATTTTTATACTTTCCTTAAAGCTAGAGAGCTGACATTTTTTTCATTTATGTCTCACAAAATACATATAAAATATAATCCAGTTTTATAATTTGTCACGCTCTGCTAAGGGGTGAAAATGTATTAACAACCCCTAAAACTATACGTATTAGACTACTAATTCGCCTAGAAACGTGAAATTTTGTACTCTTATCCCTCGTAGGCACTAGAGGCGCACTAAGAAAGGATTTTAAAATATTTGGCTTTTAAGGGTTGAAACAACCCACAAAACAATAAATATTGTGTGTTATACTTTCCTTACAGCTAGAAAGCTAATGTTTTGTACATTTATTTCTTACAAGATATATATAAAAAATAAACCAGTTTTACTTTTTGTTACGTACTACTAAGGGTGAAAATGTGAGAACAACCCCTAAAACAATAAATATACATTTTTATACTTTCCTTAAAGCTTGAGAGATGATAATTTGTCAATTTATTTCTTACAAAATACTTGTAAAATATAAACCAGTTTTACATTTTGTCACTTTCTGCTAAGGGGTGAAAAATTAGTAGTAACAACCCCTACAACAATAAATATTAATTGTTATACTTTCCTTAAAGCTAGAGAGCTGAAGTTTTGTACAATTATTTCTTACAAGATACATATAAAAATAATGAATTTTACATTTTGTCACGTTGTGCTAAGGGGTAGAAATGTAGTAACAACCCCTAAAACAATAAATACTAATTGTTATATTTTCCTTAAAGCTAGAGAGCTGAAGTGTTGTACATTTATTTCTTACAAGATACATATAAAATATAATCCAGTTTTATAATTTGCCACGTCCTGCTCAGGGGTGAAAATGTAGTAACAACCCTAAAACAACCCTAAGTGTTAGACTCCTAATTCGCCTAGGAACGTGAAATTTTGTACACATATTCCTCATAGGCGCTAGAGGCTCACTAAGAAAGGATTTAAAAATATTTGGCCTTTAAGGGTTGAATCAACTCCTAAAACAATAAATATTGTTTGTTATAGTTTCCTTAAAGCTAGAAAGCAAGTTTTGAACATTTATTTCTTACAAGTTACATTTAAAAAATTAACAAGTTTTACATTTTGTTATGTGCTGCTAAATGGTGAAAACAACCCCTAAAAATAATAAATATACATTTTTATCCTTCCTTTAAAGCTAGAGAGCTGATATTTTGTACATGTATTTCTTACAAAATAAGGTAAACTTGAATAAGGTAAACAAACTAAGGTAAATGGTGAAAATGTGAAAACAACCCCTAAAAACAATAAATATACATTTTTATCCTTCCCTTAAAGCTAGAGAGCTGATATTTTGTACATGTATTTCTTAAAAGATACATATAAAAAAATAACCCCGTTTTAAATTTTGTCACGTTGTGTTAAGGGGTAGAAATGTACTAACAACCCCTAAAACAATAAATATTAATTATTATACTTTAATTAAAGCTAGAGAGCTGAAGTCTAGAACATTTATTTCTTACAAGATACCGGTACATATAAAAAATAAACAAGTTTTACATTTTGTTATGTGCTGGTAAATGGTGAAAATGTGAAAACAACCCCTAAAAACAATAAATATCCATTTTTATCTTTCCCTTAAAGTTAGAGAGCTGATATTTTGTACATGTATTTCTTACAAGATACATATAAAAAAATAACCCCGTTTTACATTTTGTCACGTTGTGTTAAGGGTTAGAAATGTACTAACAACCTCTAAAACAATAAATATTAATTATTAACTTTAATTAAAACTAGAGAGCTGAAGTTTTGTACATTTATTTCTTACAAGATACATACAAAAATAAATCAATTTTACATTTTGTTACGTGGTGCTAACGGGTAGAAATGTGATAGCAACCACTAAAAACAAAAAATATCTAGAGATCTGAAATCCTCTGAAACAATATATAGGCGATCCGCCACCAAAAACATAATTTATTTTGTGCCCCCCCCCCCTTACCCGTAGTTTATGGAGAAAGTATTGTTTTCGTAAAAATTTTCGAATTTGAATTTTTAGTGAAACTATCTGTTTCTTGCTCCGTGAACCCCCAAAAATTGTTAAGTGGAATTATTTGTTTTGGTGCTCCCTGAACCCAAAAAAGTGTTTTTTTGGTGATGTCTGTCCGTGTGTCTGATAGGATGTGTACAGGAGCTGGAGACCATACCAACGGTCCGATTTTGATGAAATTTGGTATGTAGGTGTAGTTCTGGAATATCTCCAGGCGTTTTTTAATTTTTTCAAAATTTTGATTTTTAAGGGGGTTTTATTTTAAAAAAATGGCCATAAAAAACGAGAAAAATCTAAATTTATCAAAAAACGGCTCTAACGATTTTGTTAAAATTTGGCTTATTTGTAACCCTTAATGTACCCTACCATCAAAAATTTTCAAACCCTTTTTTCGTGCATCTATACAGGCGTAAATGACATGTTTGGTGCATATTTGTTTGAAGTCGATCGAATAGTTTTCTCTCTAGCTAATAATAATTATTAGTTACTCTCCTACTTTAATACAATTATGAAGTCGTAGTGAATCTGTTTAATAATTTAAATATGTTTGTGAGAAAGTATGTGCCAGTTATTGGTACCGTTTATTAGGATTTAAACTTAGAATTAATTTGTATACTGTTTAGTACAACTAAAAAGAATGATTTGAGGGGGGGGGGGGTGATTTCCCGTTCTCTTATGTATTTTTAAACAACAAAAGTTGATTGTTTTTATCGTTTTTTTATTTTATTTTATTTTTTTATTTTGAATAATTTCTTTGATTTTTACTAATTTGAATAATGTTTTTAATATGTTGTAGCCTACAATACAAAGAAACTTTTTGGGAATGGACAATCATGTGCTGTGTCTAGGAAAAAAGTGATCTACATATATAAAATCCAAATACCACTCACTGACTCTGTTAATTTGTAAACATACTCATCAAAGTATGTAGAATACAAACATTAAATTTTAAATAAACGGTACCAGGAACTGGCACATACTTTCTCACAAACATAATTAAATTATTAAACAGATTCATTGTGACTTCATAATTGTAGGGGGGGGGGGGGGGGCGCAGGAGAGGGGATTTTAAAGTAGGAGATTAACTAATAAATATTATTATTATTATTAGCTAGAAAAAAAACTATTAGATCGATTTCGAACAAATTTGCACCAAACACGTCAATTAGGCCTGTATAGATGCACGAAAAAAGGTTTTGAAAATTTTTGAAAAACAACAACTTTTTCGGTCAAAAAAACCCCAAAAATCAGTTATTATTATTATTATTATTATTACCTAAACGACAATTTTTAGAAGGTTGAGGGTTTTTGCATATGGTAGGGTACATTAAGGGCTACAAATACGGCAAATTTTATCAAAATCGTTAGAGCCGTTTTTTCTTTATAAAAAAAAAATAATAACTGATTTTTTGGGGTTTTTTGGACAAAAAGGGGGTTGTTTAAAAAAATTAAACCTTTTTTCGTTTAATCTATGCAGGCCTAATTGACATGTTTGGTGAAAATTTGTTCGAAATCGATATAATAGTTTTCTCTCTAGCTTTGTATACATACAGACAGACATACAGACAGGCATTTTCTAAAACACACTTTTTTGGACTCAGGGGGTCCCAAAACGAATATTTCCACAAAAATCTTAACATCTATTTTTTGCGATCACTATACTTTCTCTATACTAAGGCTATAGTATAAAAGTAAAAATTGCCAACAAATTAAAAAAAAATGCTATTTTTTGGTGGCGGATCGCCTAAGGCACTACCGAAAGTAAACATAAATTCAAGAATTTTACCTCTCAATTATAAAGTGGGAAAATAATCCCAGGTCGTTCATCTGTATCATTCACTTCTTTTTTTTCATCTAATCCTTTAATATCGGTAGTTTCGAGTTGTCGAAATCCTGTAGCACCTACAAATTTCAAAACACCTTCAGCATTGCGCGAAGAAATTAAACATAAATTCAAGAATTTTACCTCTCAATTATAAAGTGGGGAAATATTCCCAGGTCGTTCATCTACGTATCATTCACTTCTTTTTTTTCATCTAATCCTTTAATATCGGTAGTTTCGAGTTGTCGAAATAATGTAGCACCTACAAATTTCAAAACACCTTCAGCATTGCACGAAGAAATTAAAGAACTTTTGGTGCTATGCGACGTCAGCGAATGAAGTTGAGTGTACCTATTGAAAAAGTGTGGAAATAAAATTGCGTTTTTTTATTACGAAAAAACTGACAACCAACTTTTCCTGCAGGGCGCACTGATTCTATCTATGACGGCTGGAATTTAACACCCCCCCCCCCCCACCCTCCAGTTTGAATTTACCCAAAAAGTGTACAGAAAAATAAAATCGTGTCCATCTCGACAGGCGGATAGAAAAAACCCGTCCGCCGACAAATTCGAGGGAATCGAGGATTTTAAACCCGCACTGAGGGACGCGGCAAATTATCCCGAGACCTCGCCAAGCGAGAACGGAAGATACGCATCTACAGCAAAGAGGCGAGTCAGCAGATCCGGATGCACGTACGTACATTCAATACATGTATTATTCTAACGTATGCAATTATGTCGAACAAAAAATTTTCTGTTTAATTAATTCTGTGACTGAGTTCGCCTTACGTGTTATTTTTACACACAAGAGGTAAGGTACAGAATTCTGGCACTTGAGCAAACCGCTAATAACCTGACTTGCTAATAAATTCCTATTAGCCTAGTATGTAGGGGGATTTCAGTTTACAATTAATTGCGGCAAAAGATTTTTTTCTAGGATCGTTTGGTATGGTGTGCGTATGAAAAATCTAAGTTTGCGACCACGAAAGTGGGGGACAACCTTTGGGGGCCGAAAAACCTGGAAACTTTCTAGTTGTTCGCTTATAACTCGAAAACGTCCTTATTTTGTAAACAACCGTACCATAGTAAATTAAAGATAATAAAATTTCGCGTCGATTGAAAAAAGAAAAAATTGGTCCAGTAGTTCAATTTTTTCATGGAGATCCAAAAAGTAGCAAATTTTGCCAAAAACTGTGTTTTACCCATTTTCAATGTGCCGTAACATAAAATTTTATCAATACCCTGCCTCTCTAAAAGTTGTAGGCTATCAAATACGTGAGTTCAAAAAGCACTAATTTTTTCAAAATTTTGCCAATTTTTATTTTTCCTCGACTCATGAAGCAAAATTGGGGAATACCTTAAATTCACACTACTGGGTTTCGCTCTTTTTGGATGTCTATGAGTCCGGAAATCAATTCTGACTTCATTCTGAGGCTTAGGTATGTCATCTGAATGCATCTGGAAATTGTTTTAAGGAAATTTGTGAAAATCTACATTTACAATGACTTTTACCTCTACTGTTGGTTTCTTGTTCCCAAAATTTAGAATCGAATATTTTTATGAATTTGGCTTACAGAAACGAAAAAAAATTTTGTCTGTCGTTGAAAAAGATGAATTTGTCTCTCGAACATTTTTTTTGTTACGTTAACGGTTTTCATGATATTCCACTTTTTGTAACAGCCGTCATTTTTAAAACTATTATTGAACTCAATATATTTTATCTATTTCATGAGTTACAGATACCGGCGCGAATGATGGGACTTTAGCAAACCGCTACTAACCTGACTAAAAACATCAGTACCCGGTACATCTCTGTTTAACACGTTCGCTGCTAAGGACGCACATGTGAGCTTGACACTGAACACTATGAGAAGCGGCCGACGCACAGTGCATTGCACGCCAACCCCCGTATTGGGAGTATTTTCAATACACAGTGCATTGCGTGCTTCGCACGCCAATTTTAAGCCTATATGCTATGGACGCACATGCGCGTCCGCTTTGAAATATTAGTGATTATTACGTAGAAACTTTCAAAAATAAAAAATAAAGTAATTTTTACTCATTTAGAAAATAAATATAACAATTAAAAGGTCAGCTCCTAGCTCAGGAAATACGAAATTTGAGTAGCAGTGAACGTGTTAAGGAGTACCCTCCCCCTCCTTCGACAAAAGGAGTCCAGGGATATTTTTGACCTCCCCAAGAAAACTTTTAAAATTTGGCTGTTCATGTGAAATATTAACTCACAGAGCATCGAGTCTGTACCTTTACGCCGTCAGTGAATACACAAAGACCTATAACACTCCTAGAGGCCGCACCAAGTAGTGACCCAGCAGCTCATGCTTGAACTCTTGTAAAAAATAAAATAAGTATGTAAAATCAAACGGCACGTAACATTTAAAACATATTTTAGTACTAATCTCTTTAAATAAAAAATACCTGACTATAATTAATAATACGCATATTTTCATTTCCCTGGGAGCTAGGGGGAGGGGGCGTGGCCCATGGTTCTACGTATATAGTTCTAAGATTTGCCACTGTTTATGTGTCCCACACATTTCATTTTTCTTTCTGTATCTTTACTTACACACTTTACACCATGTCTAATCGAATGGTTAGCTTGAGTTTACTGCTGGGAGTACGAAAAATCGCCTAAAATCCGTCAAACGTTTTTGTAAACTAGAAGTGCTAACAACTCCTAAACCAGTGGGTTTGTACTAAAATACCGAAGAAACACTCTTGGAATTTCATGTAGAATCCAACAATTTTTTTTATCCGTTATGTTTAAATTAAATCAAACCTGCATTTCGGTTTATATTTTGACACCTCGTTAATGATTTACAAATTTTCTATAGCTGTCCATTGTAACCGATATAATTAATAAAATATATATTTAGTTCATAAATAATCACTAGGCTATACGTAAGTTTTCAAACACGTTAATTCCAGTTCCGCTACAGTACAAGACATCGGCCGCAGTCTCCACTGTGAACCGGCCCCGTCCTAATAATGACAGACACTACAATTGTAATAATGATCAGCGAGGGTGTGTTTTTTTCTTGGGCCGGTCATTCAATGGCTTCGTGTTCCCCTCCTCTTCGGCCGAGAGAATGGAGTGTACGTTTCTGTCTCTCTCGCTCTCTCGTCGACTATTAAAACCTTATGACAGTAAATTTGTAAACCCAACTTGCGGCGGCGGTTTATTTATTTATTTATTGTCACATAACATTTTACATATAGCAAGAGCTATAAAACTGGTGACATTGTCCTCAACATAATCCATAATAACCAGTAACAAAAACACAAACATAATAATACACAGTGCAATAACACCATACATAAATTTCATAACCCTATGATTAAAATCGCAATTACAACTATACATTTTTTAAAACATAAACAGAAGATTATTATAAAAGTTCTTAATACATATCAACATTTTATAAATCATTAAAATTACCCAAGTCATCATCTAAATACTCCTGAATACTATAATAAGCCTTTTTCAACAGAAATGCTTTCAATGCCCTCTCAAATACTAATGAATTTTCAATTTCTTTAATACACAATGGAAGATTATTTAAGAATTTTCTCCCCACAAAATCAGATGTCCTTGAAGCTATCAAGGTTATACGAGCCTACTTATTTGTCCCGTGCGAGAGATTTTTATCCGTTTGTTTTGTTTTTTGTCCGAACGAAGCCTAAGAAAACACACGGAAATATTATATAAAACATGGATATTCGCCATCAGTTGCAGAGAAAATATCTAATCTAAGAAAGTAATTTAACGTAGAGAAGAAATCTTTTACAATATCACAAAGATTTAGCATACAATATGGGCAACGTTTTCCTCAGACAAATTCGCACCATCGCTTTCAAAACTAAGAACAACTTCCACAGCGTCATAACCACAAACAAAGTTAAAGGTGAACGAATTTCATAGCTCGGGGGTTTACGAAGTATCGTGCGCCGATTGCCCAATGAAATACGTTGGACAAACAGGCAGATCCTTTAGAAAAAGGTCCAAAGAACACATCCCGACACCCTGACAAATTCTACGTCATCGAAAAATCGAATCGAAATACACAGAACACCTTATTCTAAATAGGCATAACTACACGACAATCGATGACACCTTAAAAATACTACACCATTGCAAAAAAAGGTAAATTTATGAACGCGCTGGAACAATACGAAAAATATAAAATGTTCTATAAGACTTATTGGTTATAAGCGGTTGCTTCGGTTGTGGTTGAGGAACCGGAGAGTTCGATATGACACTTTTTAGGCTATGGGCCCACGTACCTATGGGCAAGCCCCACCCCCCCAGCTCCAAAGGAAAGGAAATATGTATATTATTAATTATAGTCAGATATTTTTCTTTAAAGAGATTAGCACTAAAATATGTTTTAAATGTTATGTGCCGTTTGATTTTACATATACCGGTACTTATTTAATTTTTTACAAGAGTTTAAGCATGAGCTGCTAGGTCACTACTTGGTGTGGCCTCTAGGAGTGTTAAACTACTTAACACTTGGGCTGTGGGATTATGTATGTAAAAATACCCTAGGAATAAGATTTATTCAATAAATAGCGATATTTTTTCAGAAACATGTTTTAAATAGAAAAATAAAATATTTTTATACATAAAATGTAATGTATAGGTCTTTGTGTATTCACTTACGGTGTAAAGGTACGGACTCGATGCTGTGTGGGTTAATATTTCACCTGAACAGCCAAATTGGCTTCCCAAATTTTAAAAGTTATCTTGGGGAGGTCAGAAATATCCCTGGAATCCTTTTCCCGAAGGAGGGGAGGGTACTCCTTAACACGTTCACTGCTACGCAAACTTCGTATTTTCTATGCTAGGAGCTGACCTTCTATTTTTTTATATTTATAGTCTAAATGAGTTTATGCTTTATTTTTTTGTTTTCGAACCTTTCTACGTAATAATCACTAATAATTTAAAGCGGACGCACATGCGCGTCCATAGCACGTAGACGAAAAATTGTCGTGTCAATTCATTGTCTATTGTCTATTTTATACTCCCAAAACGGAGGTTGGCGTGCGAAGCACTCAATGCTCCACACAATGCGCTGTGTATTGAAAATACTTCGACTACGGGGATTGGCCTGCGAAGAACGCAATAAACTGTGTATTGAAAAAACTCCCAATACGGGGGGGTTGGCGTGTGAAACATGCAATGCACTGTGCTTCGGTTGCTTATCTAGTGTTCAGTGTCAAGCTCACATGAGCGTCCTTAGCAGAGAACGTGTTAAGCCCCATACCCCGGTCTAGCCCCCCCTATAAAATATAATATGGGCGCCCATGTGTGTTCACCTTCTACTAGTGAGTAAAAACAACAATTGCATTAATTATTGTATTGAATGATTTTTTAAATTTTTAATTATTACTATTAAAAAATGTCGAATAATATTAAACTTTATAAGAGTGAAAATTACAAGATTCGCCTTTATAAGCCACGATTGTCGGGTAAAAGTGTTTGATTGAACGTTTTAAATGTTTTTGTGACCGTTTTATTTGTAGCCTTTTGCACCTGCAGAATGTGCTTCATTATTTTCATAACAATGAATTAATTCGTCTTTTGGGGGAATGAAAAATTACTTTATAAAACATCTCAGTGTGACCTTCGATTATTTATGTGGTCGGTTAGGAGATCTAAATTAAGAAGGCACTACTTCGGTAAACATAAATTGAAGAAGTTAAACTCTCATTTACAAAGTGGGAAAATATTCCTTTAATATCGGTAATTTCGAGTTGTCGAAATCTTGTAGCATCTAAATATTTCAAAATGTCTTCAGCATTGTACGAATAAATGAAATAACTTTTGATGTTATGTGAAGGAAGTTGAGTGTTATTTTATTCTTAGTTATTTAAAAAAATGTTCTTTAATAACAATGAACGTTTATTAAGTTTTATTTTTCCAACGAAAATTTATATTTAATTTAATTTCAATTGAACGCTTCCTTGAAGCAAAATTAAATTAAAAGGTTTAATATAATCTTTTTTCTCCTAATATTGATTAAAAAAATATGATCATAAATGTTTTGAAACAGTTAAGAGTTATGCACTCCTAAAACCTCGTATTTCCTCTGTGCGCCGCGCCGGCTCAGACGCCAAGTTACTAGTAGAGTATCCCATTTATGCCCAATTTATTTTTTATTTTTTCAAATTTTGTTATACTATTGTACGTTGGTTATATGAGTAAACTGATAACCCAAGAAATGTTTATACAAATTTCGGCCTTATAATTTACGGAAAAATTGCCGCCCCAATAATGGGACGCTGGGCATAGGATGGGGCATTGAGAAGAATTATGGCCTGCATACGTTTGTTTTACATTTTATGAGCATTTTTTTGTTCGTTAATTTTCAGAAATTGTTTATTTTGGTGTATTTTATTTCAACTTTAAACACTTCAGTTACACAACAACATTCTGAGCAAATAAAACCAAGCTTTTGTTAACCGCAAAGTTTACAAAAGGTCTATGAACATGACATAAGTAAAATATTGAATAGGCCTAATATTAATATTGATTGTAAATGTAATAATACGCGTAACATAAGTATTATAAAATCGAATATAAAATAAGAGCCTGCGTTCGCATCATTTACGTATTGCAAAATTATTAGAGTTTATATATGGACGTGGTAGCTTTTGAAAGTGGAAAATATTACAGGAATAAGTAAATTAGGCTACAAAATAAAATTAAACATATCAGAAAATAAAATGTACTGACATAATACTAGTAGTTATGTGAACAGTACACCTCACTCGTTGAAATAACAAATGTTGTTTTGAGCTTAGGTTAAAAATAGAGTGCCAGTAAGGAAGTAAGCACAAGGTTTGCCAGTGAAACATTATTTTGCTATTCCCGCGATTCCGGGGTTTCTAGTTCTCGTTTCTTTCTTTTCTTCAGCTTTAACTGCTAAAGATTTTCTTTTAGGGGGCATTGTGTTTTATTTAGGTTAATAATGCGTAAGGTAGCTAAACATATCGCGTTATTGAGGGAAAACGTAGAATTAAATATTTGCATACTTATATAACTAAAACTTAACAATGTATTTACAGTTCCATATCATATTCCAATTTTGGAAATAATTAAAACAAACGATGTTAAAGCGTCGTGATAGTGATCTCAACCATGTACCAACCACGCTGTCCAACGGTCATTTTTTTGTATGTCCTTTATTTATCGCCGCGAGGTTTCATTTGTTTTATCTCAGTTTGTAATTCGAGTAAAGCTAAGTCAAATACTTTTATGGAATAATAATTTATTTACAAGTATACAGTTCAATTCTTTGATTATCCTCAACACTTTCTTATAATATTATGTCATTTTGGGGCAAAGGATATATTCCTAAATTACCGGTACTATATAAAATACGCCTAGTTTTGTTATTAGTCTTGTAGTAGGAACATAAAAACTGCTGTTTTCAAAATAAGTAATTTGAAATTGATAAATAATTTTACACAGTTCTATTTAGAACTAAATTAAGAAAATTTTTATATTTATGAAAAAAATTTTAAAATTTTTTTACTACTTTTTATGAAGGCCTAAAGTTGAACTGTTTCCTTTGGTTACTGAACATGCTTGTGTCTTGAGCTAATAACTTTGTTAATTTTACTTCAATCATTTTTTTTTTTACTTGCATATATGAATTCTTTGAACCTTTATCTACAAAAAAACTGTGGAACACTTTTGAATTGGTTTAGAATAAAATGTATAAAAACATGGTTAAAATCCAAAAACTTGGACGATTTTCAACAAATTTGAAGTTTGCGGCCATTTTGTGAGCTTACCGTTAGAGATCCGGAAAAAATCAAGAATACAATTTTGTTTAAAATCAAATTTGATACCGCAAAATGTTATTAGTTTTGAAATTCGACTTACGGTTAAGCCACAAACTGACTTTGGAAAAAAGCTTACACTGAAAGAAACGGTGCGGCTGCCGTTTTAATTTTATTTAAGGGGTTAAAAATGAAGAATGGAAAAACCTTATATATACATCGCTCGGCCTAGGAATAAGGAACATTAATGCAAAAAAATCATCACAATCGGTCAAAGCGTAATCGTGAGACAGACAGACACACAGACGAAATGCCGAACGATCGAGCTAAAACGGAGACCTCGTTCGCTCGGTCAATAACATAAGTTGTAAAGAAATGTTAAGCAGTCACATAAGAGGAAATGTCTTTGTTAAAAGTGAAATTTTTCAAAACAGACATTTTTTGCACTTCTTAGTAGTGTTTTTGTGATATTCTGCACACTTTATTTGAGTTGGGCTCGAAGTAATTGATGATCGGCCCCATTCAACCGCACTTCATCAGAAATTCTCCTTTTCACAGGCTTCAAACGTCTCCGCATTGGGTAAGCTGACACATTCTGATCCTGCCTGTCCACACCGCCCATATACAAACTGCATAAACGCACACAAGCACGCTGCTTTACAGAAATGTTTTTTCTCGATGTTGCTCCAACGATTACCAGTGCCAGTAGGCGAAACGCTTGCCTTCGAGTCACAACGTTGTTGTCAATGTACTGGACTACAACATTTCCAGATAGAACGACTTCAGTTGCTCATAGCTATATCCTCGCTATAGTTTTTCATTGCATTTGGTTGAGGTAGATGGGCATTTTCAATTCGATCCAAACAGATTGTACCTGCACTTTGATGTACTCACGAGTGTGGACCTGGAAAGAACGCAACCAGCACGGCACGGTGCAGCGGTTTTGCGCTGTCACTCATTTTAAAGGCATTTCTAAAAACATCGCGTACTCAAACCGGCCACATTTTACAGGTCAAACCTTCACCACACGAAAACTGGCACAACACTGAAGGAATGTTACCGTTTTATTCCGCTAGGATTCGAAAGTCGCCATTTCTGAGAAATCGGAGGGTAGATAGTTCCGCGAAACATATTAGTGACATGACTAGTACAGCCGTGGCCAAAGGCACTGGTCTTAGCGCCTGTAAAGGCCGGGCCACACCGGGAATCCATCCATGCAATGGACGGACGTCGAGCCTTGGAAGTCCGCGGAGTGCTACCTTCACACCAAAAACGTCCATTAGTGGTGTATGTGGCAGGTTTTCTTTCTATTCCCCTCCAATTACCTACAATCTACTATATCCAGCAGAGAACGGCTAGCTGTTTGCTTAAGGTAAGAGTATTATTTTTGTTAAATAATATGGTAGGTTCACTCTGAATGTCATCAAGAGGTTTTCGTGTTTAACTTTCGGTGGTAAATTAATTTCGACGTGTTTTTGGAACGAAGTTCCTTTACGCGGGTTGCGGTAGTTGACAAATAAAAAATTTAATGTGTAACGAAAAATGAATTGGTTGCTACGACAGCGACAAATTATACGTAACGAAAAAGCGTTATCAAATTCAAATTGATTGCTATGACAATGAATGTCAATACGTTCAAGACACATGTGTTTCGGTTCATCAATCTAAATTCGATCGGTACTGTCCGGCGTTGTTCAGATATTATCTTCAAGCGCTGGAATTAACAATTAACAAGAAATGGGAAGTAATACAAAAAGTAAGCTAGTATAATTATATATTTTGATACAAGTATTACTGTTTCCATACGTTTAACGTTATTATAATGAAGGTCTACATACGTTCATCGGTGTAGGTGTCCATTCATTGTAAATACATTCAATAAAAATAAAATGTTAGTTCATCAGTCTAGGCCTAACCTAATTTTATTGTGTGTATGTTTAATTTATTTTACCAGCCTGAACGCATGTGCAGAACGAAACGTCCACTCGGATGTTTTGAAAAATCGCCTGGCCAGCGATTCCGAAACATCCATCCAATGGACGTTTGTTCCGTCCAGCGGATGGATGGATGTCGGTGTGTGTTGTCCCATTGAGAAAGCAGGCGAGTGATCTTTTTCGGACATCCAACCAATCCGTCCGCTGGATGGATGGATGCCTGGTGTGGCCCGGCCTTAACTCTCAGGCCCACGCTCGTGAGTACTACACAGTAGTCATGACCATTTCCCCCAAGTTCTTCAATTAGCCGTAAAGAAGTAAAATACTTATTAATAAATACACTGCATTTATTTACATAGTCCTGGTGCAGTTTTTTTTACCAATTCCATAACCTAAGAATGGAACGTTGTGGTCAAATCTGTTTTTTCCCTACAGATCCTCCACAACCTAAGGTATTAATTGTATTTACTTGTTTTAGCACTGTAATATTGCTCTGCCTGAATTAAGTAGTCTAAACGAGTACATATAGACCCATTTTTAGTGCAGAAGTGATAATTATTCAGTGGACCCATTGATTCCCAGCTCCCCATTATTGGGACACATGCAAAATAAGGTTATACAAATTATAAAATTAAAGAAATCCATAAATAATTAATTGTACGTTCATGATTTATAACAATTATAATATAATAATCAAAGATACTTTCGAAATTTAAAGTACATTTGTTTCGAAGACATTTTGTAGTGACACAATTACTCAAACCTATACTGGCAATTTTATCCATATGGCACTGCTAGAAGAGAGCCAGTGCCAAGGTCATGCTCAGTGATGCCAACTCAAATCTATCATAGCACAATATTTCAATAATAATGCAAAGGATAGTTTCTAGATTTATTTAAAACCACTGCCCCAAAAAACAGGGCGTTGGGCACAGATGGCGTATACAGACACAGACAGTATATAGATATTTTCATGACGTTGCACAGTTTTCAAACAATGATGTTTGGACGCGAAAACTTTATTTCAACCGATATTCTTGAAATACATAGTACATTTTGTTATGGTGTAAGAAATCGACTAATCAAATTTAGTTTTAAAAAGGGTTTATTACATAAATCACATGAGTGAATGTATCACAAAGATATATAAATATTGAAATAGGTATAAATTACCTGTTACACTGTCTATCCAGTCCGTAATAAAACTACAAATAATCAAGGATTGGATAGACAGTGTAACAGGTAATTTATACCTATTTCAATATTTGTTATGCTAACATATATAAAAAGGCACGTACTTTCATAAAA
>JAGFPH010000478.1:1081-40467 GCA_018207615.1 Philaenus spumarius
ATAGGGGCTCAATAAGAATGGTTTTCAAAAATTCGAAATTTTAGGGGTGTTGGGGGGGTTAAAAGTTACTAAATCACGATTTCTCTAAAACTACAGAACGGATTGGAATAAAATTTGGTATGTAGCTTCCTCTAAGGCCATAGGGGCTCACCTAGAAAGGTTTTCAAAAAATTCGAAATTTTAGGGCGGTTGGGGGGTTCAAAGTTACTAAATCACGATTTCTCTAAAACTACTGAACGGATTGGAATAAAATTTGGTATGTAGCTACCTCTAGGGCCATAGGGGCTCACTTTGAGAGGTTTTAAAAAAATTCGAAATTTTAAGGGATTTGGGGGTCAATGTTATTAAATCACGATTTCTCTAAAACTACTGAACGGATTGGAATAAAATTTGGTATGTAGCTTCCTCTAGGACCATAGGGGATCACTAAGAATGGTTTTCAAAAATTCGAAATTTTAGGGGGTTTGGGGGGATTCAAAGTTACTAAATCACGATTTCTCTCAAACTACTGAACGGATTGGAATGAAATTTGGTATATAGCTTTCTGTAGGGCCATAGTAGCTCACTTAGAAAGGTTTTCAAAAAATTCGGTTTGGGGGGTTAAAAGTTATTAAATCACCATAGGTACTGATAAGAAACGGTTTAAAAAAATTCGAAATCTTAGGTAGGGTTTTTGGGGAGGGGGATCAAAGTTACTAAATCACGATTTCTCCAAAACCACCAAACGGATTGGAATGAATTTTGGTATGTAGCTTCCTCTAAGGCCCTAGGTGCTCGCTAAGAAAGGGTTTAAAAAAAAATCGAAATTTTAGGGGTGGTTTTGGCTGTTGTAAGTTACTAAAATTTCCCATAAGAAATACATAGTGTAATTTATATTCATTGATATAATATATTTTTTGTTAATATACATTTAACTTTGATTTGTCTATCCGTGCAAAGCCAGATCGGGCTAGCTAGTATAATAATATAATATGGATGTGTGTTACATGCATCTAATATTTTCCATGGTAACATTTTCCTACTTTTGCAATTCTAAATAACCATCTCCTATGCTACTCTTAGGAAAGTATAAAGTTTCAACTGGGAGAAAGTATGTGGCAGTTATCTGGTACCGTTTATTTATCTTCCTTTGTTAACTTATCACTAAATGCACCAAATAGTATTTCTTTGGCATCAAGCACATCTTTCAAAAATTTCAACTTTCCTTCTTTCTTAACTGACATCTTTGAAAACACCCTACAACTTTATCATATAAATGAACCTTTGTTATAATCTCAAAATATTTCTCTTGTAACTTGTGAAAAAAAGTTACACATGTAATTTTGTTTTCACTAGTGTTATAAGTAAAATATTGATGAAACACCTGTACTTGTGAACTTGTTATTACAAGTATCTGAGTAAGTGAAATTGTGAATTTGTAACTTGTGACTTTCGTGAAACAGGCCCCAGGTGTAAATGCCGACAAGAAAATTGCACATTATAAAATAGACCTTACAACATGATGGAAATTGATAAATTAATAAATAGACTACCCAGTTACTTAAATTTGTTTTATGCACTTACTGATATGAAATTGTGTTCTTTATTTTGCTAAATACACATTGTTATTAATAGAAAGGTGATGTTTTTTGCATGTGGTAGGGTAGCCTACATTAAGGGCTACTAATAAGCCAAATTATATTAAAATCGTTGGAGCAGTTTTTTTATAAAAAAATAATTACTGTTTTTTGGGGGGTTTTTTGGCCAAAAAGGGGGTTGTTTTTTAAAAAATTTCAAAACCTTTTTTCGTGCATCTATACAGGCCTAATTGACATGTTCGGTGCAAATTTGTTCGAAATCGATCGAATATTTTTCTCTCTAGGTTTGTAGGACATAGCCTACAGACAGACATTTTGTAAAATTACCTTTTTTGGACTCAGGGGGTCCCAAAACGGATTTTCCACAAAAATCTCAACATCGGTTTGGTTTGCGATCACTATATTTTCTCTATACTGTAGTATAGTGAGAAAATACAAAGAAAGAGTTTAGTAGGTTTACCCTAAACTCACAAAAGTAACCTAGATATATTATAGGCTATTCCCAACTAAGCTATTGCTCATTGCTCAATTATTGGAAGGCCTATATTTCTATTCTATCCACAAGATCTAAGTTACTCCTAGCCTACTTTAACTATTTTTGGTTTTTGTTTAGTTTAGTGCTGCAATTCATCGTGTAAACCATCCAGGCATTATTGTAGGTCTAGGCCTACCCACTTTAAACATTTAGATAAGCGGGAAGATAATGAAAAAAGATTAATAACAGCAACGAACAAGGCTTCAACACGTAATTTACTCAATGTAAGCCTACTGAATTAACTAACCAATAACATTAACCATGTTAGGAAAAAACATAGGCCTACTGGTGATGGAAACCAGTGACGAGATCATGAAAGAAAAACACGAGTTTCACCACTTTCGCAAGTTTTTGTAAAACTAGAAGGCTCCGCCCCCTGCTCGATTAGCTTACCAACTACCGCGGCTACTCGCGTTGAAGCAAATGAAAACAGATTATAGCCTACTCTGATTGATGCGTTTGGATCGGGGTAGGGTGTAAGAAACCTATATCCTTATGCAGTAGGGCCATAGTTTTTAATTTATGTAAATCGTATTTCGTCAGTACATGTGGATAAACTAATTCAGTTTGATGACATCACGACATGAAATGGTCAAGCAGAATCTTATATGACAGAGCAGAGGGCTTCCTCTCAAGTTAATGCTATTAGATATCAGTATCTAAGTTGCAATGGGTTATCTATAAGCCCTAGTAAGACTAATTATATAGCCTATACAGTATACAGAATTTCAATTTAAAAGACTCTTTTAATCCAAAACTTAATATTAGGTTGGATGATAATGAACTCAATGGAGTATGCCTATTTTCAACCAAATTCCTGGATCTCTTCATTTATAGTCAACTGTCATGGAGAAATTATATAGACTAATATATCACTGCTAAAATTTGTAGGCTTAGTGGTGTCTTTGCGCTGAGAAGTCTGAAACAATATTGTAATGCTCAGGTTCTTATAACAGCGTACTATGTAGGGTGAGTATAGGTAATTCCGTGATAACGGTAAACTCGTGATAGTTTTTCCAAGATTTGTCACGACTTTACTAGAAGAGCTACTGATTCCTAGTTGCGCTGACAGAATGCAGCGCAGTCTAACGAATAGTTTCATACTTTGTTCGAGTTAGTAGGACATTTACACGTGGTTTTAAAGCAGTTTGAATGAAAAGGTAAGTAATTTTTTGGATTTTTACGATAGATCTTGCAGGTTATTAGTTTTATTGCTATATCTAGATAAATTGTGGCCTATCAAGTCTAGTTTTCATACAAGTTGTTGTTTAAAAGACGCTGAAACCAATAGTTTCAGTTTTTATTTGTTATGATTGAAACTTTTTAGGTTAGAGCTTATTTCCGGAGCATATTTTCTTACGTTCTGGGTACATTTTCTCGAAATGCTTATTTCTTAAAGTTACATGCAGTTATTTGATGAAACTTATTTGACATTGCCAATTATTATTTTACTTGAAACCTTGTTTATTGATAAACAATACATTGGGCTGAAATAAAGAACATTTTAATCAGGACCTTTTATCCCCCCCCCCCCCCATATCACCCCTCTACTTCTATAACCATCTCCTACAGTTTAAAATGTCTTTTTTAAATTGTGAAAACTGTTGTCATTTTATTTTTACTGATGGGTTAACCTATCAATATCTTTTAAAAAATTTTCTAACCAAAAAATATTTTATTCTCTCACCCCCTCCCTCCCCTTTTCCTATTTTACTCCTCTCCTTAGGGATTTCTCATTTTTGTATCGTGATTTATGGAGGTTATTTTTTTAAAGTGAATTAAAATTTATACTAAAACATATAACAAAAGCTCTTTAACATTTCATCCCATTTTTTCCTCTTTCCATTTCCCTCCACTTCTTTCCTTCGTCCATTTTCCCCTCTTTCTCTCTCTCTTGTCCAATTACCTGTAGGTTCTCCACTTCTATCAGTTAGCTTTCATTTACATTCTTAAGTCCTTTTTTATTCTTATCCTTACATATTTTTTCAGAATGACTCCTACGAAAAAAAATAGTGGAGAAAATCCGGAGAAAAAAGAAAAGAGGGAGAAGAAAAACTACTCTAGTGCAACGCTTAGGGATGCTTTGGCGAAAATTTTAACCGACAAATGGACAGTCTATAAGGCAAGTAAGACACATGGCATTCCTTGGAGTACGCTCAAAGACTATGTAAATAAACATACCAGTGTTCATAATGAGCCAGTAGATCTGACGACAGTTTTTAAGTATAAAAGAGGACCCTCATTTGTGTTTTCTCCTGAAGTAAAACAGAAACTTTTAAAATATGTGATAAAAATGCAACCTACTATGGGTTGATAGGCCTATATTCTTTTCTGAAATATGACATCGTTTTGTGGGGAGATTCCTCACTCCAGAATGTGACTATAGAATATTTGTTCTAAAAACAAAAAACAGGATAATTGGAGGACTTTCTAAATTTCAATCATGCGGAGAAGCATTTAAATCGTTTAAGATCTTCGCTCTACCTTGCATTTATATATTTGAAACAATCCTTTAATTTAAATTTAAGCACGTTCAAAATAGGGTCTTGCATAATTACCATACTAGAATGGCTTGCAAATATCGGGGTAACAGCACATGCTAAATTGATTTAGTAAGTTACCTTCGCAGGCTGGGGCGCTACTTATGAATAACCTTCCTCCAGACTTGCTAAATGACTAGGCCTATTCATGTTTTAAAGGCAAATTGAGGCGATTGCTGTTGTCTGGATCGTGTTACTTACTCTGTGGAGGAGTTTTTGGGGCACTGACAGTGACAGGGGTGTAAAATAACAAGGCCGTAGCCAGGTTAGGTTAGGAACAAAGCTTCGCACTCCAACCCCCCCCCCCCCCCGTTTTGGGAGAATTTTCAATACACAGAGCATTGCGTGTTTTGTTAGAGTAAAGTATTTTTGTTGAACGTTCATAGTTTTCTTATTTTAGATAAGATCAAGCTCACAAGAGAGTAAGGCTGTAACCTACTGCATCCATGTGTATTGTAGGCCTACGTTGTAGTTTAATCAAGTAAATCTAAATATCAGTATGCATGCAATGCACAATGATGTAAAACATGTTGCTTTATCCTTTATTGTGTTGTATATTTTATAACTTAATTTGCACTTATAGTTTTAATGTAAAAAAAATTAAAACAAAGAATTGGAAAATTTGTATCATGGATATTAAATTGTAGGCCTATGTGTATTTATGTGTAACTTCATTCTGCTATCATAATTATTAATTTTATAAACTTTTTAAGGTTGCTGGTGTACCAAGTTTTATTATTATATTGCATGCCTCCTTGCAAATTATGGGACCTGCCTTCTCTATACAAATGTAATATTTATCGAACAAAGTAAATAGGGTAAAGTCACTAAGTCAGAATTTTTTATACAATAGAATAAATATCAAATACCACATTTTTGAGAATTTTAGTTTTGCTGCAATATTCGAAAAGAGGAGGAGGTTTGCGGACCAATGGGTTGGGGATGTGTTTGAGAGCAGCAAAGGCCTATTATTGATTTCTTATCCTTAACTAAAATAATTTTTATCGATAGGTCTACTCCATACTAAGTTACTATTTCATAAAATAGAAAAGTCTAAATAGAAAAGAAACAATTCTAAAAGAGTCCTGACTGCCTGACTGATTAGTAGTCAACGAACAGCTAAAACTATGATAGCTAAAGCCTTAAACTTTCAGGGTACCTTCTATGTAGAAAGGTGCTGTATCTAGAAGTGCACTAAAAAAGAATTTACAAAATATTGATTTTAAGGGTTGAAAATTGCCAAAATACGCCATTCACTCCCAGCCCTATAACAGATAAAACAGCTGATTTGAATCAAAATCCTAGCAACACAATTCTACGTGTGTCCTATATTCTGGACCAACACACGTCTTTTGAATTAATTTACATTCATTGCCATAGCAACCAACTTGAAAAATTTAGAATCAGTTAATTAATTTTAACAACCAACAGTTTTTTAGGTCAGGTTGACAAAATAAATACTAACACAAACCAAAAATAAACGAAAAAATCTTACTGTCTATTATTACTTCTACTATTATTTTTTATTGAGGTATCAAACCTTAGTCCACCCAAAAGTTGTAATAAAATATGTTTTGAGTTCTGATCATTGGAATAATTATACCTAGGCAATACTCGTGTAGCTCCTAAGCACATAAAATATCAAGCTTCACTTATATATATATAGGCTACTAAAAAACCGGGGTCTTTTCTGTTATATCCCCGCATTTACAAACTATTTTGCTATGGCAACAGAAATGCAAAAATAATAAAAAAATACCTAAAAGGTTCTAACCTAACCTATTTAGTCACAGTATGTTTACCTGTATTCTACATTTAACAGTAAAATGTAAAACAACGTCGTTGTCTGCAAAAATATTAGGCTAGAGACGAATAGTAAAGTTACGCGTTTGCGATAACCTTTATCTAATATCAACAAAAACTGGAAACTTCCTTCCTTATATGTTATGAAGTAGTTATAAATAGCTATTTGCACATTCCCGATTAATCCTCATTCTATAGAAAATAGTTTAAGATTAGAAAATAGTTTGTAAATGCGGGGATATAACAGAAAAGACCCAAAAACCGAACCTTATTAAAAGAGCAATTCTTGTATATTTGTATGCTATATAAATTTATTTCGGGGATCTTGCTAACGGCTCTAACGTTTTGGATGAAAATTTCCATAAAGGGGTTATTTGACGTCAGAAATCGAATGCGCTAGGTCTTATGTTTGCAAAAATGCGCCAAGTAGCACTTTTCGTCTATGAAAACTCTGAACTTCTTTTATAGGGGTCTATACCACCTTTGAAGTCACTAAGTAGACATACCCGCAATATAGTATGGAAGGAAGTATTTGATTAAGATCCAATTTAGTCATGATAAAACTGAGTATTCAAATATATAGGTAGTAATAGATCAACTGAAAAAATACTATAGGCTAATATAGGCCTAGCAGATATCTATATATATTAAAAGAATTTGGTCAAAACCTATTTCCAATCGCCCAGCCTCTCCTAATGGACCGATTTTGATGATTTTTGTTTTAAAATGTGTCTTATTACCTGTAGATATGTCATCAAGCATTTACCGAAGTCCTAGGACATTAGGGCTACGCCCCAGTGGCCCTCAAAGTTTCAATGTTAATCTTATGGAAGGTCAATCTTAAGGAAGAAGAAGAAATATTTCTTTTGATTTTATCAAGGACACAAAAACAGCTGTTCGTATGAAAAGCTTAAAACAGCTGATTTTGATCAACAACTGATTTGGATCAAATCAGTATCAAATGTAGTATTACCTTTTTGAGGTTACATTGACAAACTAAAAACAAACACAAACAAAAATCAACGAAAAATGCTAACTATATTTTAATTTAATTCAAACATTGGTTGTTACAAACCTATTATATATAAAACAGCTAATTTGGATCAAAAACTGAACATAATCATTCACAGATATGTCAAGTCTTATATATTATCATCCATTCAGCCGCTATTCACCCGAGAAGGAGCCCCGGTATACAATCCTTCAAATTTCCCATGTTAATCTTATGGAGATAATGTTTAATGAGTTTGAGTCAGCTGCCAAATAAAACAGCTAATTTATGCTCGGTCACCTATGTACAAACGAGCAAAAGATTAACGAGATTCTTTATCGAATTTTCCACCTGCGAGCGAAGCGAAGCAGCCATCTGAGGCCGAAGGCCGAGCCGGGGTTGGGACGCGGAGCGTCCAGGGGCAGAGCCCCTAGTTATATTCTAATAAAATGTTAAACTAATAATTGCACTCATGTTTTTTTTTATTCAAATAAACAGTTAATGTGTAGGGCCTACGTAAGGTCAAAAAATATTCATATCTATACAGTATGTGATTCGTATTTACATACATTTTCCTAAAAAAAATTTTAAATACTGAGCGATGGTCGGTCAGGTACTACAATTTAAATCAAGATAAAACTATGTCAAATTGCATTGTTTTCTGTATACACATTCCTGAGAAAATCTATTAATCTTGGGTACCCCAAGTTCAAACAAACGCATTTCGACGATAAAGCCGTCAATCTTTAACGACAAAGCAATAAAATTTTTCATATCGCCTTTAGAGTAATTCCCTATAAGAATAATAAACCCAAAGTAATAAAGAAATATTTCACATTAGGGTACAATTCACCACACACAAATGGGTAAACCATTACCAAAGCTGGCCATTATTGTAGAAGTGTTAATTAAGTTTGAAGCCCATCTTGAGGTGGACAGAGCCCGACGCGTGACTATAGGCCGGCTCATCAATCATACAGTCGTGCCAACTTT
This sequence comes from Philaenus spumarius, assembly GCA_018207615.1. Lineage (NCBI taxonomy): Eukaryota > Metazoa > Arthropoda > Insecta > Hemiptera > Aphrophoridae > Philaenus > Philaenus spumarius. The sequence goes on from JAGFPH010000478.1 coordinate 9,521, forward strand.
CACATCAATTACCTATTTAGTGAGAAGGGCTTTCGACCTAGTTTTTTTTTGTAGGAGCCCATTAAATCAATATGGATAATTAAAGCACGACCGATGCATTAGCGCCCGTGATGTGTGTTTGTCAACAGTGCTACTGCGTTGTTTAAGGGGGGCGTTGGTGCAGTTGGTAAGGCTGTGGAGTTTCAAAACTTCAACGTTCGTGTGTTCGAATCCGGTTAATGACGTCATGAGTTAGTCCAAACAACGTTCTTTATTGGTCCTATATGGACATAAAGAAGAGCTTTATGTCTACTTTTTTTAAAGATTTTCTTCATTTAATTTAACTAAGCTTTTACTATTAGACAAAATTACATGAATGTATATAAGCCTACTGCAAATGTAGAATTATATATTTAGTTGACTTATTTAAATTTGATTATTAAAATTTTATATTATGGCACTTGGGCTACCGTTTCAAACAACGTCCAAATTGGGCTTTTTTTACAATTTTTTCAATATTTAACAAAAATGCAGAATTTTAGGGAAATGAAAAGACGACATCTAAACAATTTTGAATAGCAATGTAGGTCGAGTTGGATATCAAATTGAAGGGCTTTTAAAGCTGAACATTTTTCGTATTTAAACTAGGCCTATTGATCATATCTCCAACCATTTCGACATTTTGGGTAAAAAACAGACTTTTACATACTTGTATGGCCAATTTTTGTAATAATAAAAGTGCATGGAGAAAACAAACACATTTGGTACTTATTATCTTTGAAAAACAAAACATTATAACAGTAAATAATCAATGTTATGAAGATTAAAAACAAAAAAACCGCCATGCGCATTGTATTTTTAAAATTAATTGCAATGATTATTAAGTGACTTTAAATTAGTATTTTTCTGGAATATCTCATTATTATAGGCTATAACAAAATCCTGTTATTTCAACAGAAATACTGCGTCAGGATCCTGGTCATCGCTTCCCACAACACCCGAACTGATCCAAGTGCCTTTGTCCTAATCAAAAGTCTTTCCCTACTGCGCATGCTTCAGGATAGATGTCACTGCTACACCCACCATCCTAGCTAGAGGCGCAGATCTCTAAAAATAAATGTATTTATTTTCCCGATGCGCTTCCAAATTTTGCAAAACAGTTTGACGCAATTTTGAAATGATTTAATATTAAGATATGGGGGGGGGATTTCCTCTACATTATAAATTTAATAATGTTCAAAAAACTTGTGAATACGAACCAAGTTGGACATAGTTTGAAAAGATATTGTTATTAATGAATGGTAAAATTATGAGTTCTGAGAACAAACCCGTTTAATGAGTAGGGTAAACAAATAAAAGAGCACTGTGGCGACAAAATCACACTGTTTTGAATAAAAACCCCGAACCACAAAACAAGGAACAAAAACAATAACTAAACAACTAAATTGTAAGTTACCCTATGTTTAATACGTTACCCTTGTGTACATTTCGATGACATGGTCATCATCCTCAGAGGGTTTTAACACTAAAGTTCCTTGTTTTATGGTTCGGGGTTTTTATTCAAATCAGTGTGCCGTTTAATGAGAGTAAATAAAAATACGAAACCCATTTTTTTACATTAGGCTGCCATCTTGATATGAGACCAGGGAAGTCACAAGGGGATTTAAAAATGTTTACTTTTAAAAGACCTTTAAAATGATGCAATACTCAACCTATGTTTATTGTTTACCTACATTTGAAATTATTGAAAAACCACCCTCACTCCAAAAATATACCAAAAGGAGCACTGGGATTTAAAAAAAATAGATACTTTAGGGTGAAATATTAACTTTTCAGCTGAAACTAAGTTTCTAAACCCAGGTGGTCTATTAGGCCTACATGTCTGATTATATAACGATTTATTTGATAAAATCTTTTATAAAATATCTTTGATAAATATTTTTAATAGTGGAATAGAAACATCTCAGAAACGTAAAGATAAAAATTACACCTAGTAATTAGCAAACAACTTATTTTGAATTCAATCTATTTGTACTGGGATAATACAGTACTAAAATACATCTGCTTTTTTTTCCGTGGATGGTGATGGAAGTAATATGAGTGCAGAGGAGAAGGCAGAAATGTTTTCAATAGAAAGAAATTATGTTATTAAAATGTAAAGTAAATTGTGTGTAAAATAATTTCAAAATATGCCGTGAGTCGGTCAGACAAGTTGGAACACAAATCAGACAACGTCTGTGAAACGGATTACCAAAGTTCTGGTAGGAATCCTGTTTACTGTAAAGTCCATCTTTGTGTGGACAGAGTATAAAAATGCACATGAATGAAACTGAATTGATTGACGTTATCTCACTGACACTAAGACAAGAATGCTCTCTTAACAAAAATCAAGCATTTCCATTTCCATTGGGTTGTTTGTAGTAACCCATCTGAAGTTGTCAAAGACGGACCGTAGACAATTTCTGTTTCAACCTGTTTATAAAAACACTTTGAAATGACATTTCTGTGATCCCGTTGACGATTATATTGAAATCATATTTCCTTACTAAAAGCAATGCAAGACCCGTGTAATGAAGTAACGAGAATGTATTTTGACTTATATCAAGTACTGTTTTCAATAAACTTTAATTTTATAATAGGGCCTATACATTTATATAAAAACTAGTTTATACTTTACTAAATGAGATCCGTACGTCATATTCATTCCTTCACACACATCCACGTATATAATTGTATTTTGAACAATCAAATTAGAAGGAAAATATGTACTTGAAAACTGATGTGCACTTATACCCTATTGCCTATATACCGGGTGATTTTTTAAAGTGTGTCACCTCTTAAAATATTTATTTTATATTAATGTTTAAAAGGGCGACTTTAAGCCTTAATTGATGTGGGCTATCAATCTTTTTTTTAAAGGTACCATTTTACAATATGGCGAACAATTGTAATTGTGTTTCATAGAAACCCCTATTATTAATTCCGTTTGTGGATTTTACACATATTATTAGGCCATTTCAATTATTTGCATTTTTTTAATACTCTAGCTGTTTTTGTTTAGACTAGCTGGCCCGAGCGAATATTTCGCAAGTTAGGAGAACTTAATACGTTGATTTAGTCCAGTTAATTACGTTTATTTATTTACATTGGTTTTTAAATAACAGTTTATAACACTTGCATATGGAATGTAAACAATCAAACTAACAGCTGTCACTATCAGTTAAACAGATTGTTAATAGATAGCGCCTTTCATTAGGAACCATATGAAGTATAATATACAAGTTTTTTAAATACATTTTTGTAACGAAAACATGAATTTTAAGCTGTTTGTCTATTTTTCGTCAATAGCGGGGAACAAAAGCATTAAAATGATGCTTGAATAATAAATTTTAATGAAGAATTAAGAGAGATATCGCTTAGCGACAAAAAAAAATCTTAGAGAAATAATATAGGCCTGTAGCCTGAGGATCGGACTTGAAGCTTTTATTTTTCGATTATTGAAAGGCTACTTATGGGTAGGAGCTAAAAATATAATTCCCTTTTTACAAGGTGTTTGAAATAACATGTTGCATCGTGTCACACTATAAAAATTACAAATTATAAACATAACAATATTATTTTAATAGCCGGTCGAGAGTTATTGTAAAACACTTTACTTCCTTTAAAATAAATTTGTTTGGTTGTATACTTTGTATAGAGTGATAAAATATGTCATTTCAATCATCTTTTAAATGAAAATTATTTTTAGGTCCTAGCCTAAAATTACTGAATGGATTCATAAAACTATGCAAAGAATAAAAGTCTTAAAATAATGTATACATTCCATAAACGGAATAGGCCTACAAAATATGGATTACAATAAGAAATTTAAAGTTAGCCGCTACATCATTAAGGTGAAGTCCCCCTTTAAACTTTGCTGGAAAATTAATAGTTTCTGAGACCCCAATGGTGTCCCTATGTGTGACCTAAAAATATCAATCCAAAAAGAGTATGACCTAAGTTTAAAGCAAAAATACTGAAATTTGCAAATAATTTAAAACAAAGTTCAGGCCTAAAATAGTTGTTCAAAAATCTATTTGCTGATTGAAGATCGATGTTTAGTGCTGGTAAAATAATCAGCTGTTTAACACCTATAAACTACTACCAACAGCTGAATTTATACTTTTAAACTATTTTGTGTACTTTTAACTTTTAGGTTGGGTTTTTATGTAGGAGTTGCCTAGGCATAATCGATGCTGGTTCTTTTTAATCTTTATTATACAATTATAACCGGTAATATCATACACCTTGTAATGTAAATTAGACAATTATTATTATTTACCATACAAATCTTTCCCCTTTTTAAATAGAACGTATGCAATTTGTGTGTAGCTAGCAAGGTTGTTGAGCATGTCAAGAACGCAGGTTTATTAGCAAATTTCCATAGGAAAGATGAGATGTGCAGTGACCCTATGGTAAGACCTAAGGTCGGGGGTAGTAAATGAGCACCGATCATAGAACCCAGAACACGTTTTAGGATGTCATTAGAAATTATATCTGTAGGCTATAGGCTATATATTTATATACTATATAGACTATATATGTATATAAAATGTTCGCACTTACATTCTACTGACTGCAGAATATTATTAAGGCAACACGAACAATTAATCGTCCAAGTCACATACATTTAAGGTATGTGCAACTATTGCCACATGAATATAAAGGCTACAGTATAATATACAGCTAAAGGAGCACATAGACAGACCTCAAACAGTACCCATTCCTGTAAAATTAATAACACAAAATGTTTAACCGAATTATTTTATGATAGTTTTTTTCACGAACTATAAATCGTGAAAGTAAAAATTTAAATAGCCATAGTTTTCACCAAAAATTTAGGTTATCAATCAATCCGCCGTAGAAACCGGTTACTCTTAGGCCTACTGTGAACTGGTGTCGTAACCATCCATGCTAAATAAGAACAAGGTTAGCTTCGGTGGAATATTTATTAAGTTTATATCATAGCCTTTATTCATTCATCTAACTTTCCCGCGTCTTCAAAAATCAAACGTGGGCAAATCTCGACATTTTTTTTGGCCATATTAAAAATCTCTACTATTTTATACTAATTTGTTTATTACTTATAAGACTTTGTTGAAACTTTTATTTAAACTGTATTGAGTAGACTAGCTGCACCTATATGAAGGGTGTAAAATACAGTTCCATACATCTGGAAGGGGTTTTACGCACTATTTATAGAATTTTGAAGTACACTGTTGTAATTCGCGGGAAGTTGTCCATGAACGTCTAAAAAGTAGGCCAATTAGAAAAAATGGTAAATTATAGATACAAAAAAAATATAAATAAGTTGAAAACCATATTTTTTAGTTAAATTACTTGAAAACAGGAAAACATTGAGTCAAGTAGGTACATTTTTGTTATATAGGTATTAATTAATTATACATTTTTTGCTAAATTATTTATGTACGCAAAATAAAAATAAGATTGCTGTTACTACTAGAAGGAATGTTTTTATAAGTGATGTTGCAACCGCGATCAATCGACTTACTAATGCAATAGGAAGAGCTAGCCTTCTCAAAGTTGACTCCATTCACTGAGCTCGATTCTTTTACTAGGATGGTAGCCTTTTGCACTATCTTAAGAGGCGTTTGGCGGCCCGAACCAAACAACACTTAAGTTTATATATACAGTATTAAAAGATTCCTGTCGTTCACGCAACACTCTGGCCCTACTGCGCTTTCGTCAGAATCCAGGTCTCCTCTATCCCCACCATCCACCCCCATTCAGAAAGTACAATAATCTCTTTCCATTTGCTTCTCCGCCAGGGTTGGAGAGCGAAGCGAGTAATTTATGTATTACACACACTTTAAAACACGTTCTTACGTCTTCAATTATTATTGTAAAGTGTCAGTGCAATAAAAAGTAAAGTTCTATTGTGTTTTCTGTAATAATTTTGGGTTTGAGTTTTGTTTTAATTTTCAACGTATTATACCGGCGCAAATGTAAGATCTAAATACGTTGGAAGCTGACCGGTGACCCAATAATTTAGGTAATTCATTAATTATTGAACGTGCGTAATTGCATTTTCCGCTTTAATTTTCATTTTTAAGAATTTTTAAAATGTTGATACATTTTTTTTAGGCTCCATTAGTATCTGTAGTGTCATGCAATTGTGTTCATACGCTGATAAGTTTTAAACTGTTTATAAATTTATTAAAATAAATAAAATAAAATTCCTACAACGGAACGAAATAAGAAGAATGATGTCCCGGATCTGAAGATGACGATATACCGTTGAAACCGGTAGTCCACAAGGATTGTTGGCGTTTACATAATATTTACCTAAACTAACTGATTATATTCACAATATGCCCTACTATAAGCTGGGCTATGTCCAAAATAAATAATAAATCGGCCGTCAATTGAAATGCCTTTGAGGAATAGTCTATATGCCTGTTTAAAGTCGTTAGAACAGCTGATTACTATATGGTTACTACTACTGAACTCATCAATAAACTAAGCTATTAATTTTTAATGGACAAATAGGATATTTTTTTTGAATTTATAAGCCTACATTTTCTTTGAGACATGTGTAAATATCAGTATTTTCCCCCACACACTTAAGGCCATAGTTTTTAGATTATAATTTTATAATCAATAATCAGTGGGTGCATATTTTTCACGTAATTTTAACTCGAAAGTAGCTTGAATCGTTTTTAACAGTTAAGTGCGTACATATAAACTGAAAGTAAATGTGAAATAGATAGAGGGAGATGGAGAAAGAGAGCGTTGTACATTACTCACGAGATGCAGGCTCACGATAAAGCAATGGTTTTATACTTAAAATGGTATTAAAATTAGGGCACAGTTGAAGTGGTTTTGACTGCAAAGTGTGAACAACCTAAAGTTGGAATCCCGTCCAATGACATCTCGCCTATACACTGTTTGCTGAAAGTAGAGCTTTAGGTTTGTCTAAATACGTAGGGATTTTCAGGAGAAATTTAGGCCTACTTTATAACTAAACTGTAGGGTAGTCGCTTCGAACGTCATCACATACCTTCATCCAACACACATATTTTATAATTTATTTTTAATGAAAGAGTAGAAATAATCATGACCTCAAAGTTAAGATATTAAATTATATTAAAATATTTAACTCGAATTATTATTAATTTTATAATGATGGTTAAAAAACCCAGCATGATTTAGGCCTAATGGTAAACAAAACCCTAACCTAAAAATTAGGAGTACAAATTGTCAAAGTTCGATATCAGCTGTTAATAAAAATGCCGCTAAGAAATGCCATGCCTACATTTTAGTTTGTACCAATACCACACATCTTCAATCAGCTATGCTATGTATTTTAAATGGGCTAGTAGCATTTTTTTAGTTATTTCAGGCTTACATTTTCTTATAAATTATTTGTAAATTTCAGTAATTTTCCAACCAACTAGAGGCCTTACCATTTAGATTGACATAATTCATAGGCAGTGAGTGCTCAGTTTTACTTACCAATCCAAATTATATTGTGTGGAATCCTTTTCACAAAATAATTTAAAATGTTCATATAAACATCCGTATACACTTACGAACTAGCAAAAGATTTCAATATGATTTCAGAACCAACTAAAATACTTGACTAAAACTCTTCAGGCACAATATATGCTTGTTATACTATGTAATTTATACAATGCAGTATGTGGATTAGCGCGCCGTTATGTAAACAATAATTTTGTAAAATACACAGCTTTCCAAATATTTTGTGTATAAAGTTAACCTGATGCCATTTTTAATACAGATTTCGCAGGAACTTCGGATTAGTATAATTTTTCTTACGTAAAGATCATTTAAAATGATGTAGGCCTATTACACAAAGGAAGTTACTATTTATAAACATAATATTTGAGCTACATCCCCTAGACCCCCTCCTGAGTTGAAATTCATTTTCTCTCCATATATTTGACACACCCAGAATGTAGAAAAAATAGGCTGAAATTAGGATCAGTGGGTTTTTAATACAAACTAACAGACAAAAATACATTGGCCAGAATTCGCGACTTATTTAAAGAACTTGGAATTGTTCTAGACACGGCTAGAGTCTCAAAAAGGTCTCGTATGAGGGGCGGCATCACACTCAAATCTCAATACTTGTTTAATGTATTATTCTCTAAATATGTTAGTGTATTTATTACAATGTCAGTTATGTTTTTTGTGTATGTTTCTGGTATAAAAATAAATAATTAAAACCCTGGGTACTAGTTCAGAATGGCCAACATTTTTAAAAGAATGAAACAAAACTTCACTTTTTCCTTTAAATATAATGAAACTGTACACTTAACTGACTGCGGCAAATCGAATATTAACAATATAAAACAAGTTTAAAAGAACAAACAATAAAACCAAATGTTGAATAGGCGAATTAATATAGCGCCTTTCACCCATCTTTGCTAAGCTGATTAGATATAACAGCGTTGCCAGATTTATTCTTTAGATTGATGTAACATTTATTCGAAAAGTAAGAAGGCAAGTACTATCAACTTATATATGTTAACAAAACATACTGCGACTGGAGAGTTTAAGTTAGATTACTTCAGGTTTTAATGCAAGTAGTAACGCTTGTGACAAACGCAGTTACATATTGTTCAGTTTGACAACGTTGTAAATATCCGTGGTCTTTATTTTGTTAGATTTCATCAAATATCGTTTTATTGCGTTCATTGTCGAATGCTTATTATTATTAGACAAACCCTGCGTATACAGTAAATGTAGCCTACAATTAATTAGTTTAAGCATTTAAAACAAACATATTTAATGTGGTGAAAAGTCGCATAACTTAGTAGACCTAAAGGAAGTGATAAAGAATAAATGTTTAGTCGATTGCTGAGAACAACGTCGGCTACTTAACAAATAGTAATAAATTTGAAGCGTGGGAACTCCTGCTTTTCTAGGCAAGTTGACATTGTACAGCCTACACGCTTCGTCTTTTGTACATTTTCTACGATAAAGTTTACAAAATTTATGTGCTGACACAAAAAGTCTTTAGTTTTCAAAGTCAATGAATGGTATATTAAAGGCCCCAATTTAATACCTCAAACGGTTAAAATGATATGAATTTATTACCTTTTTACCCAGATTTTAAAATTTGAATTTCTAGGCTTTTTACGTTGTATTTCTTATGACACCAATCTCCGTGCCAAGTTTTCAAGTGGAAAAGTAGCCAAATATCAAACAGATAAACAAACATAGATGTTTCAGAATGCACTGGGCCAAAAACAATAATTCATAATATCATTAATAAATTCTCCAAAAGATTATATATTTTCTCACGGCAGCCTTTTTTTTTTAATTTAAATTTAAAACTTTGTACGGGCCTATAAATATTTATACCATATAGAAGAAACTACTTTTTTTAACAGCCGTTTAACAAGTTTGATATTAAATATCTTGTATTTGACGGATAAATGCAATTCAAATCTACAGCTTAGAATATCAGTCTATTTTTGAGATATAAATTGTGTAAAGATAAAGCAAAGAGTGGCAGCTGTGAGAAAAACTAGATCGTTAATGATATTGTAAATTGTCTTTGTACCAGAAACAATACATGAAAGTGTTGGTAGAAGGTTCTAAAGCACCCTGTATAAGAAAAGATCATCACTAATTGAATATTATTGATGGAAACGTCTGTTTTAACATCAGCCTTAAACCGATTCCAAAGTTGTACACGCAGCATTAAAAGCCTTTGAGATCATACATATTTTTTCCCAAATACAGTGTAAGAAAACTGCAGACTACGTTCAGGGTGGCATTATAGAATCAGGATCATTTATATTTACTTCGGCTTTTCATATACATAACCTCGGCTTGGCAAATGCGACACGTGTTATCAGTGGAATAGGATTAGAGCCATCACGTTGAATTAGCCGACACACTCCGAGGATTCTGAGATAGGAAAATGAGAATTGGATCAATTGTAAATTGTCTGGGAAATGTGCATTTGAGCGGGTAAATACAATCACAGGTTACATGTAATTACAGTGGGAGTAACCCACAGAAGTTAATTAGAGCTAGTTCAAAGAATCACAAAATAAGATTACTCATTATTTGATAAATCCCTTTCGACTCTGCCTACATAAGCCGGTATTTTTCGAATTTCCTATTTAGTCCCATAACCTAAACATCAAACAAATTTTATTCGCCTTCGACGCTCAGGGTTGCAGTTATAAAAAGTTTCAGAAAAATTATTAGTAATTTTAAAGATTTGAAACAATTTTGAACGGAGTCTGTAGGCTATTGTGTCCACTAAGGGAGTAATGGCGGGGTTTTGTTCTGCGGTCTCATTTTGATCATTTCTTTCCATAAGATTTGGATTAGATTTGTTTGAGGTGGGTTACTGCACTGGAAAGTTCCTTGCGCATCAACCTGAGGTTTATGTGCTCCCTATATTGCCCCCCTTGTGAGGTCCAGGGTTTTCTCCACCAAGTTTCTGCGTCTCCTGGTTGCTGGATTCCAAAAAGCCTTCTGCGTCTATGCTCCAGCATCTCACAATCAAAATTGACGTATCTGCCTGTTCACAAAGTCGCTAGTTTTGGTTGCTTCGAAGACAAAACTGCTTGTTTGATAATTCTAGGTAAGATAATTTTGTATGTTCAGTTTTTAGTGTTGATAATATGAAAATTAATATGAACAATTTTAAAATTTAATAGGTAGTGCTAAATTTTAAAAGAAACTAGTACATATTAATTTTTCAGTGTTTAAATTAAACTACATTTAACTGAAATTAACCCACAATTTCTATAACTAGCTGCCCCACTCAATCCTCCGTTTATTATAAATAACATTTTATTGAAAAATCTAAAATTTTAAAATCTTCTCATTTGGTAGTTTTAAAATAGACTAAAATATTCTGTAGTGGTTTTTATTTTCCACTTTTTGACAGAAAAAAATTTTGTTTAGTGCTTTTTAAAAGCAGAACATTTTTAGGTATACTTTTTAGATTTTTTACATTCCGCTGGAGACGACTTCATGGAAAGAAACTCCTTTAACAGTTAATGTGTATATCACTCTGGAGCAAAGAAAGACTTCTAAGGTTTTGCATCATCAGGAGGGTCAATGATATGCAGCAATTTTCCCTGACTTTCCCTGACCCCCTGACCGAACGAATGAGTAAATTATATAATAACTACTACTAATAACACCACAGGATTTTTAGATTTATTTCTTATTAAAGTAAAGTAACGGGATTTTAAGCACAATTGTCAGGTATATCTTTAAATCTATTTAGGCTGAAAATTTTTAGTGAACATATTTTTAAATAGCGCCATTTTAAATGATAGGTAGGCCTATTCCCACAACGATATTGCGTGAAAATATTTATTTTTGGCTACGAAAAACTGTCCTAAAATTCATAATAACATATATTTTTTTAAAGTTTTGGCTATCTGAATATTTGCAAGTTTCCACTGTTCCACTACGTTAAATTCCACTGTATTTTAGTTACCTCTCCCTTCAACAGGGGTTAAAATTCAATAACCTATAGAAAGGTGCTGTCATTTAACAAGTTTCCATATGTTAGTAAAATATTTTACATACTCTGCATATATCCGAGTGTTAGCTGCGGGAACAATAATCCAGGAGTAGGCTATCAAACTGAGACAGGAGAAGTAAAAGTGGATCCACAAAGTAAAATTCATGATAATTGTTTTTTCTATTACAAATTTTGGATCAGCACATGAATGTGTTTTCCTATTTTCGGAAAAATCTGGTAGTAGCTTAAGCCGCCATTTTGGAAATACATCTGAAGCGGTGCACTGTATACGAAAGTAATAACTTTTGTGGGCGACTTTTTGTGACAAATATTTCAGTAGCCTTTGTTAGAAAAGTGGAATTGGCAATAATTAAACTTGTCTAAAAGTTGTGTATGCATTTTTTTAAATGAATGATTTATAATTACTAAAAATAGTGTGCGTTGAATTTTACGTGTCGTATTTCCACTGAACACTTGATGGTGGGTAGTTTTATTGTTTGAAGTAAATAGAACAACTAACTATCGTAGCGTTAAAATCACACAAAAATGTATGATAATCAAATAATTTTATATTAATTTATTTCACTCATCTGACGCTACAGTAAGGTTTACCGCGCAAAACTCTTGACGATATCTCTTTACTATAAAAACAAATCCCTATCATTTATGCAATAACTCTGGCTCTACTACGCCAGGATGTCACAGGATCGAGGTTATCCACCACTCTACCCCGATTTAAGTATATCTGTCTCAATCAATCGTAATTTCGAGAAAATATTAGATTGTTCAATAATCTGCTAGAGTATTTGGCGAGCGAGTGGCGAAGCCGCTAGTCACCGTGAGGGTTAGTAAGCGAAGCGAATTGATTTTTGTAAGGTGAAAAATCTGAGTGGTCATCATGGCGTGGTAATCAAGCTTATTTAATTAATGCTCACCAATTATGAAATGGACGCAAACAAAAACACACATAAGCACTAAAGATTAACAGTTAAAAAGTTTCGCATGCAATTTTTAGACAATTAATTGTATAAGTTGCAAGTTAATTATTACCAATTTCACTAAACATTTATTGGGAAATTTATTTATTGTCTGAATATTTATTGACACAGGTTTGAAGAGTTTAATATATTATGCTTTAGAGAAAAATTGCATTAAAAAGTTATAGGAAACTAATTACTTTCAAATAAAAAGATTCCTTCTATTTCGAACGGTGCATGATTTACGTGATGTAGATAAGCGTGTTTCCAAGATGGTGGCTTAAACAACAATCCGATTTTTCTCCAAAGTAGAAAATTATGCCCAAGAACCAATTAAAAAAATTTATAAAAGGAAAATCAACTATAAACAGTTTTGCACATAAAAGTGCCTCGCTCCCAGACAACTAGTAAAATATAACTGTTTGCTACACAGTAATACATTCACGCAATAGCCTACTTCATAAAATACACAATGAATTAAGAAACAAAAATTAAATATATAAAACCAACTTCACATCAAGTTTAACAAACCGAATGAAATCAATAACAATAAATAATTTACAAAGTAGAATGTGTACGCTAAATTGAATTTTAAGATACAGAGATAGGAAGGGAAACCGGGAGAGGTCGGGAAGGAAAGGGTAGGCTCGTCACGCTTCAAGTGTCAAAACAATCGGGTTTATCCCGATTTATTGCAGCTGTTTGGTACCCATAACCTCCTCTCCTCTTCTCTGATAGTATTTAAAGAGAAAACTTGAATATTTACATAGCGCCGTGTCTTACAAACTTCCTCCACTATGGTTCTCCGCGGATTAAAACCTCCGTAAAATAAATTAGAGGTGTTCGAGCTTAATTTATTTAATAAATATATGCAATTTTTACTTTTGCGGTTAATTTAAGGGTAATGAATGAACCAAATATACATTTCCCCTCCACTAATCTCTTATGAAATCAGTTTAAACTTAAACTAATTTTCGTTTTATATAGCTACAATTTATGCGGTTAAATTAACACAATAAAATTGTTGAGAGGACCTTGAAGTAAAAAATGAAAAATAAGATCTTTTGTTTTTACATTTCTTTCCGAGCATTTTGATATGTAGGCCCTAATACATGAATATTTGCCTCACATCTTCATAAAAAAAAGTTAACTATACTTTGTGGGTTGTTTTTCCCCAAAAGTTCATCCTCAACTTAAACACTGAAAAAAAGAAGAACTATCATGTTGCAAATATCAAAACTCCTTCAAATTTCAGGTGAAAAATATACTCATAAACATGCTTGAGGTCATTATGTTAGACATAAAACATATTTTTGAGGTCCTATCAGGCCAGAATTTGCTGAAATAAGTTATGCCTGCACCAAAACCAAAACCCAAATGAGTCCTTTAACATCATTATCTGGACAAGAATCCCTAAAACAACTTTGTAGAATATTGTAGTGTTAGATGTTATTATTACATTCAACTGTAGTGCCATGGTTAGGTACAGGAAGTAATTGTGTAGTAGGACTAAAACAAATAAAAGAATTTAAGATGCCACAAAGCAACTTTGGAATGTACAAAGAGAAAAGGAAACGGAAAAGAAATATATAAAAGGGAAGTTAAGGAGGAAGAAAACTGATCGATAGGCCTTGTTTGTTATTTTGGCTCTACCAAAAAATCACCTTGTCTGATACGCAGATACACTTTTTTAAACCTCTTGCGCTATCAAGGTGAATAATTTTTGTAACTACTGAAAATTAGTCTGTAACCGACAGTGTTAATCTTTTTTTGTTTTCTAAATATTCTTTATTAGGTTCAAAAAAATTTCTATTCTTAAAAACTCCAATTCTAGGACATTTTTTTAATGGTACATAAAGTTGTTGGTTTTAATATAGAAATATAAACACTCACTTCAAGGTCCGTTTTCTTTTGGAAATGTTTCAATTCTAAGTAAATACATACAATTAATTTTCATTATTTTTAACTTAAAAGAAAAACGTTTCCCTTATAGGATCACGTCTTTGTCTGTCTGCCACAGTCAATTATCTCTGGAACGGATAAAGTGATCACGATGAAATCTGAGGAAGTTGTAAAACATGCTGACCCGCATAAATACTAATAGTCAGAACATAAATATTTCATTATGCATCTAGGTGGGCTCAAGTTTGTATCGATAAAATAAATTATTTTATGATTAATTAATACCGTCTTAAAGGGCTTTATTACAAACATTCTTGTTTTTAGTTCTTATTTTTAGTTTTCTAGATATTCGAGAAAATGTTGCTCAAAATCTCCCCTTCTATTTCTGTAAATACTTTAGCTAGCATTACTTTAAAAAAACTAATGATGTTAGAGATATTCATATACTTTTCAGTACAACAACTATGTACGGTGACACTGTGAGCCGTCGTCATCTTTCCTACAACAGGGTTCCTACGGCCAGGGAAAATCAGCGAAAGTCAGCAGAGAAACGAAATTAGTCAGGGAATATATAAGTTACGGGAAATTTTATTATAACATTGAACCCCCGATTATGCAAAACTGAGGGTCTCTCTTTGCTCCAGCTTGCTTCATGTTGCTTGCAGTGTTTTGCATGATGACATCTTAAATAGTAGGCCTATGTTAAAAGTATAAAATATTGCATTTAAAAAGTAGCCTAGTCGTAAGAAAGCAAAAAGAGTGAATCTATTTTTTTTAATTTTTAAATCAAATTTTATTTATGATAATAATTTATATTTAATATTTAAATGAACCTAGTTCTTCTAAAATATAAAACTTGAATTTTAGGATTGAGGGATGCTAGGCCTACTGTTTAGAAAGTGTGGTTTTCAGTTAACTGTTTCTTATCAACAACACGAAAAACTCAAGATAAAAAACTTAGCTTACACGTAGCACTTAGCAAACACAATGCTTATTTTAAATTCAATCTATTTGTACTGGGGATATGTAATAAAATTCTTTACGGTCCATGGATGGTGAGATAAGTAAAACGGATGTAGGAGGAGGAGGCTAATATGCACAATACATTTATTTATGTTGTTAAAATGTAATTCAAATTTTGTAAAATAATTTCAAAGTATGTTTTAAGTCGATCAGGTAAGTTGAGAAAAAAAATAGGAAAAGTCAGGGTAAAGTTGCAGGAATAAATTGGCAACATTTTGTAGGAATCCTGCACAATCAATTAATCACTAGTATAACCTAATATTAATTCCCGCCATGGGGTAGTTGTTTTTTTTTTATGTTAGTTTCGTACATGAAGTGTTGATTCGATACTATTATAATTTTATTAAAACTTTTGGAATGGCTGACTATAAGGAATCCTAGGTTTTCGAATAAAACTTTATTTCTTTATTATATAAAAAGCATTCCTGTCATTCACGCAAAAACCATGACCCTACTGCGCAAGCGTCAAAATCTTGGTCACCGCTACCCCCACCACTCTACCCCTATCCAAATGCCTCTGTCCTATTAAATCAGAATATATAATAATCTGTTTGAATTTAATTCGCAAAGAGTCACCGCGGTGGTTGATGAGTTAAGCAGGCAGGGGCGAAGAAAAAATAAAAATATTCGTAGACATCCTTTTACAATCTATTCTGTTTAAACGAAAGTTTTTTCAATTTAACTCCAAAAACTTGTTTTCGCTCATAAGACGAACACTACGACCACTACACGAAACGAAAGACCAGAATTTGATAACTGCTCATAAAACTCAATAACTTTAGAGTTTTAGAAATATTCTGACAATAATGTACAGAACATGAACAGCTGATGGGCTGTCTATACGTCACTATTCCATATAGACTGTCACAATCATTAACAAATGACATTTGAAGAGAAAGTGCATTATAGTTTATGGATTAAGTGCATGAACATGCAGTAATGCACTGTCTGTTGACCTCTGATCCCTCACTATGAGTTAGGCCTACAATCCTTCGCTTTATTTCAATACAAGTTATTTGTACTTTATGAAACGTCTGTGGATTTTATGTTTTCTTGGTGTTGTTTAGCAGCAAATAATACAGAGTGTAACAGACTACCCGTCCAGTTAAGTAAACTAAGTTTTGTTTTCGACTACTATAGGTTGGCCAACTATAGGATGGGCAAAAAATTATGTTGATAACTCAATTTATTTTTGATTGTAAGTATAAAACTTCATGTGTATACTGTTACGTCCGGTAAAAGATGGCAGCGAGTTTAGCTGTCGAAACACGCTGGCAGGGCAAGAAGCCTAGCGAGACGTTATTACAGCAGCCTACAATGTTTTTTTCAAAACCGTGCAATGATGGGTATACTGTGCTGCTAATGGCTGTAATGCGTCAGATCATACCATACACCTTTCCTGAATCAATTTAACCTCCGCTCTTTGTTTTGAAAATTATGATTGAAAAATAAACATAGGCCTAATCGACTGAAAAATAAACATTTGACTGAAAAATAAACATCATTGGCTGAAAAAAACATTATTGACTGCAAATTAAACATTATTGACTGAAAAATAAACATCATTGACTGCAAAATCAAAAGTTGAATGAATGGGTCCAGTGTTGAGTTTTATGTGCCATAGAATGATGTCCAGAGTTTTAAGGGTTAATCCCTTAAGGATCCACGTGGCCAATTTAGGGTTAGGCTACTTCACGTTACAGTTGATTGACTTATTTGGATTGGGCCCAAACTCAAACAATACTCAAGACCAAAAAATCTGAAATAATTATTATGTTTTTTTTTTACGTTAAATGAATTAGGGTTACACATTTGCATGGTACTTATGATAAAAAAAAACAATCAACCGGTTTCCTTCACTCGTTTCAAAATGAAGGCTTTAACATAGAAAATCTAAAACCCGTTAACTTTACGAAAAATACACAAGAATCGAAAAACTTTACAAATGACAACAAAACTGTTAATACCTATTTTTTTCTGTAGGTCAAAAATTAAAAAAAAAATGAAATTTCCGTTTTGGAAGACCATTAACGCACAAGATAAGCCTGGAACTGTGATATTTTAAATTTTTTAACTGTAAATCATTTATTGATAAAGATATGTTTTTTTGTTGTTGTTTAAACCTTTGATCTATTTCAACCCAAGGAATGGGAAAAGTCTCAAAACTTTTGTAGCACCCTGTACATATTTGAGTTGTATTGGGTATCCGAGTCCGTAACGTTTATAACATGAATATTAGTATTGAAACTCCGTTGAAATAGCACGGAGTTACCTCCGGAGCCTTGAACGGACAATAATAGTCAACCTCAAACTCAAACGTTTAAAACTTTTTTTGCTTTAATGACAGGTTGTAATTTTCGAGTTTTATAACTTGTTAAAACATCAATAATGTTGCAATTAACAAAACACTCGAGTAATATACATTACGCATACGTAATATGACACAATTTATACTTAAGATAAAGTTTGTTAATATAACCTTTCACGGTATACAAATACAACACATGACATTGTACTAGGAAGTTACTTTCTAAAAGGATTGTTTGCATCAAGTATACAAATGTAATGCAATAAACACTATACAGAATGATTTGATTACCCAACACACAGTGAAAGTGATGCAGAAGTTATGAGCCTCTCTATTAACGCTAGTTAAAACCCTCCCCTCCTCCAGACAGTTATTGATTCTGTTATATTGTAGCTCTAACCAATGGAGTGCAATAACTACATTAACGTACAACGGAGTGACTTTCTGTGGATATCTTATTTATTAAAATTCGCACAAGAATTTCTCCATCAACCCATTACGTCGTTATTTTTCAACCAATTTGTACAAATGAAGTGACATTTTAAACTCGTTTCTCTCCAGATTTACAAACAAAATTAAATTATCCGTTAGTTTGGGAGAACCAGTTAAAGTGGGTTCATGACAAATTTACTAATTTCAACCCAAACATTCCGATACTTCTCAAAAGTATACAATTTATAATATCACCCACTTATTTTGTTAAATAATACAAAATATTAAGTAATAAAAATTACCCATGTTATATATATCGGATATTATTTAGAAACGCACCCTTAGTTTGAGAGCACCATTTAAGCTTCTCTCATGACATATATAGCCTCAATTTGAAGCTTAAACCTTCCCATACTCCACAAACATTTTGAATGTGTAATTGTATTACTTAAAAAGTGTTAAATAATACAAAACGTAACCAACTTCAAACCATTTTGGTCAGTTGTATAGACAACTTTTTTTATAGACAAATTTTGTATTTACAACTAACAGCTGATTTATTATTACTGAAATCTCACTACCTGGTGTTAATAATTAGACAGCTGATCAGCTGATTAAGGTTTTAAGTTATTTTCCTGTACAGTAATCAACAATAATGTAACTTTTATGAAGTATGTAGAGGGAGAATTGTAAACTTCTATGGCGATCTCATGAATATAAAATATATTATGGAAATTATTTTGTGTTATTAACTGTTTAACAACTGTGTCATCTGAATCAACTGTTTAGCTGTCATTTTATTCAATTGGTTCCTAAAATTGGTTACCCTAGGGTAACGAATGTAAATACATTCAAGAAACATGTGTTTGTTCATCAGTCTAGGCCTAACCTAAAATTATTAAAGATTATACATTCGAATCAACTGTTTTATCTGATATTTTATTGGTTGCTATGGTAATGAATGTAAATACATTCAAGAAAACAGATTAAGCCTATAATGTAGGAAAATTTGTTACACTTATATACAAACTATTAGACACAATGTTATACAGTATATAAAAATACTACATACACTTTTATATTTGATACACACACTCTAATATACTACATTAGCAATGTATTCATGGCCTAACCGGCTAACGCGCTAGTCTACGGTGATGGACTCTGCTGGTTCGAATCTCGGCAAGATCAAAACTTGTTCAAGCTGACGGAATAGAGCGTTTCCTCAAATGCATGAGAAAATGCGTGACGGTAAATTCGATTAGAGCGTTTCATAAAATGATTGAGAAAATGCGTGACGGTAAAATTCGATTAGAGCGTTTCATAAAATGCATAAGAAAATGTGTGAGGGTAAAATTCGATTAGAGAGTTTCATAAAATGATTGAGAAAATGCGTGACAGTTAAATTCGATTAGAGCGTTTCATAAAATGCATGAGAAAATGCCTGAGGGTAAAATTCGATTAGAGAGTTTCATAAAATGATTGAAAAAATGCGTGACGGTAAAATTCGATTAGAGCGTTTCATAAAATTCCTGAGAAAATGCGTGAAGGTAAAATTCGATTAGAGCGTTTCATAAAATGCATGAGAAAATGCGTGACGGTAAAATTTGATTAGAGCGTTTCATAAAATGCATGAGAAAATGCGTGACGGTAAAATTTGATAGAGCGTTTCATAAAATGCATGAGAAAATGCGTGATGGTAAAATCCGTTTCACTGCCAGCAAACATAGCATCGAGGAGCACCTATAGAAGTTTACTCTTCAAAACTGTTGGTTGTGAAGAATAACTACCTGATTCTAAATTTGCCAATTTGGTTGCCATGGTAATAAATCTAAATGCTTTCAAAAAACGCGTGTTGGTTCATTATAATAGGCCTATCCTAAAATTGTGTTAAGTTTACAAATCAGCTGTTTGATTTGTTATATGTAACGACAGATATTTGAATTAAAATACATTAAGCCTTTTTCGTTTATTTTTTGTTTGTGTCTATTTTTATTTTGTTAACTTAACCTAAAAAACTTTAGGTTGTGAAAAATAATTGACTGATTTTAAGTTTTTTAAGTTGGTTGCTATGGTAATGAATGTAAATGAATGCAACAAGCGTGTGTTGGTTCAGAGTAGGTCACACCTAGAATTATTATGTTGCTAAGCTTTTAATTGGAAAAAGCTGTTTTATCTGTTATAGGGCTGTAAGCGAGCCTCGTATTTTGATCATTTCCATCTCTTAAAATCAATATTTTGCAAAATTCTGTCTTAATGCAGTTCTATATAGTGGTGTGAAGGTATCATGAAAATTGCAAACCTCTAGCTATCATAGTTTTGGCGTTACGTCGATTATGAATTAGTTATGACTTTAATTATCGACTATTTGAATTGTAGCCTACGCTGATTGAAGAATATGTACTGTTACAAGTCTGACATCCTACGAAGTAAAATTTAATTGCGCAGGAAAACGTGACCATATAAAGTGGAAATTTGTTTCATATTCTGAAAGTACACATTAAACTAATTCTAAAAACATAAACCATTTCCGTATCAGACAAAAAATGTAATAGATATTACGAGGGACTGAAAACTTCCATAGTGAATAGTACATTAAAGAAAAACTAATCACTTCTCTGACCAAAAGAGGTAAATAACGAACCTAAACAAAATGTAAGACATAAAATTATAGAAAATGAACGTGAAAAATGTTTATCATACTTAAAGTGGAATAGTAACAAAATGCAACACTAGAACTAATAAAATTACATTATTTGATAAATCTTATTTAGTTACATGGCAAACATTAACGTAAGACTCGAATGAATTTCTCTATTGATATTTATTACTGTCTGGTAATGTGTACATTTAAAAATATATGGAGCTTCATAAATTAGGTACGTAAACAAGTTAAGCTTGATTTAATACATAGGTAGTCAGTCTACTATATCTGTACTGAACTGTCAAATAATATTTCAATGCACAAGATCCGTGTTAAATTGAACAATCAGAAGCGCAGGAGAGGAAGCGATGTCGATGATTCAATTGAATGGAGCTGTGCAGGGCTGATAAAGGGCTTATGGCAATCAGGGGCTGACAGACAGGGACATGATAACATCGCCGTACTCGCACGCTCTCTGGCCGCTCAAAGTCATCAATTAAACCCTAGTTTAGAAGCAATTATAGAGGCAGTGATTATTGGATCACGTGTGACGTTAAGGATATAAATTTTGTCTTAAGATTTCAATTTTGCGAGATGGTGATGGAATAAAAGGAACTACAGGTTGAAGAGACCGTAAAGGGGGTGGTCATGTGGGTAAAAATTAAGACAAAATTCCTATAATTTTCTATAAACATTTCTAGAACGCTTATTTTAGAACTTGTAATTTTTGTATTATTAATATATCTAAAATGGCTTAACCGATTGAGTTGAAATTTTGCAGGTTACTCAACAATGTAAAAACCTAGTTTAAAGAAAAACATTTTGTTCCAATATCCGTTTCAAAATGACGACAATTTAAAGATTTTAAATGAGAATAACAAAGCCGTACATTAAAAAAAATCAAGTAAATTTTTGTAGCCAGTTTTGTTTCTATTTAATTGTATAACTGTCAAAATTATTGGAAAAAATTTAGCTTAATAGTAAAACAGCGTGCATTATTTTGACCGGTTCAACATCCATAGGAAAAAAGAGTAGGCAAAAATTAATTTGCAAGACCAATTAACTTGGACACTTTTTTACTGTTACCCTTTTTCTATAGTTTTGACCGTTGTACCATTCAACGGACTATACAAATTTATTACTCTCAACGTGTTAAAAAAAAAATACTGTTTTAATTAATTATTCTTATGGATTATTTCAACGAGTTGATTATTTTATTCAAACTAGGTCTTTACCAACGACCACATAAGACCAATAGATGGAGCATAGCTAGTCGGCCGGTGAAGCCGAGCTGTCCGCCTGACCCAGACAAGATGGCGGCGGATAGGCATGACTCATCCTAGACGCGAGCGTCAACGCCAGTAGCTCTAGCCTTTGCTATTGTCATTCGCACAGGGAATGTTTGTGAAATAGAATTGTACAAATTATTTAATGTTTGTAATCCATATTCAACAACTTGTTTGAATCAAACTTGTTTGTATTCACTAATAATAGTAGCACTTCTATAAGATTATCATTATATTTCGAACCTTAAAAATAGTATAAATATTTGTATATTAGTAGCCTATGTTTCACTTTCAAACTTCATTGTAATCACCAATAAAAAGAACTATATTATCAAATTTTGAACACAAAGAAAATTAAAATCTTTTCGTATTACCAAAACTATGTGATTTGATTCTATCCAATATTATATTCTTTGCTCGATTAGTGTTCACATACTATAGATTTTCAACTTTTACTACTTTACATTGTAAAAATAAACTTTTAAAACATATTTTTTCATTGCCTTTATGTCCTATACTTTTTCAATATAACATTTATATACGACAATTTCAGGTAATGTAAGAATAGATTTTATTTTCAAAGTATTTTCGGATCTCTACCCACTTAATTTTAATATTATGTCAATAGATACTAAACAATTTGTATTAAATAATGCCAGGCTTAATTAATGCTTTTCAGTACAATTAATATTTCTAGTCCACTAATTAAAAATTTATGACAATATCTAAAATAAAAAAAATTAATTGTGACGCCATAAAATATTAAACGGTATTTCAGGAATGAAACCTTTCCCGTTAAAGTACCAGACATTAACAAAAACTAAACTTTGTTTATTGATATAGTATTAGTAATATACTAGTTATCACAAAAATGTCATTACAGAACTTGTTAATACAATTATACATGCAGTATCTACAACGAATTTGCCATACCAACACTTGCAGGTCGATGGGCGGAACGCTCTTTCCGCCGCGGCAAAACTTTTTAACTTTAACTGAGTTATCTACGAAACTAAAGGAGCAAATTAAAAAAAATAGGATTAGTAAAATTTAGTTCTAAGGCTACAATTTCCACAGTTTTTTAACGTACCTGACCAAAAAATAAAAAAAGTAGTAACAATCGAACTTTTTTATGTAATGATTAAAAATGTATATAAAAAGTTAAAGTTATTTTTGTGTTAAAAAGGCTAAAGTAGTGTTATTTGATTTTTAATTCCTTTCATTAGCACCCACAACTTGTCAACTTTACACTTGCGAAGTTTCAAAATTTTAACTTTACTCTAAGTATGTTAAATCACAGGTTGAGTGAAACGAGAGCATTGGCATAATTCAAAGTTGAGAGCGCCGTTTATGTCTTTCTGACCCAGACAAGATGTCCGACCTGGCTTCACCCGCTATAGTGTTAGCTTTATAGGCATGCTCCATCTATTAGTCTTATGTGGTCGTTGGTCTTTACATTAATAAGTATTGTGCATAATTTCTACTTAGCGTTTAAGCCACTTTAGAGATACTATACATTATTTAGCAAAAAAATAAAGAAAAAAATGGTGGATAGCTGGTAAAAGAAGCGTTTCCGGACATATATTTGTAGGAAGTTTTTTCTTTATTTTGACCCATATTATTACAGAATCTGCTTGTATATACTTCGTGATGAAATATCTGTCCTACCTGAAAATATACAAACTCTTACGTTTTCTGTTCTAATTTGTATATTGAAGTTTGTTTGTATAAAAACTTTAATCTTCTATTACTGGAAATTCATTTTCAGGTTAAAAGTCTTTAAAGGTGGGCCTAAATCTCTAAACTTATGTTTTAATTTACTGTTTTTTTTTTCGAAAATTTGTGAACATTATAAAAACAAATTATCTTCTATGGCGAACGAGTTAAAAAAAAATTGGATGTAGGCTTAATCATTTACAAAAATTCAGCTTCTAATTTATTATAATTTCACCTTTTTCTTTAAAACTTGAAGCTTTTTAAGTTTTGTACTAAAAATACAAATAAAATTCTTAGAGTACCGGGAATTGTCCGTCTTCCTGTCGAAGTATTTTTTTCCGAAACAAATAAACATAACACACTTGCTTCGACATAGTTATACCGACTGGACGCTTCGTGTTAATCTTGTTTAGGCCTACGGAGTCTCTTGTTCTCTTTGCTCGCAACACACAGTAGCCTACATCATAAAATTACGAGATGTAAAACAGTTACAATACGCGAACAGAACTGTAATATATTAAATTTGATTAAATCCGTTGAAAATAGCAAATTTTTGCGGTTTTAAAATAGAAAACGTTTACATTTTGGAAGTTCTTATTTTCCTAAACTAACAGGTCAACGTAGGCTGTGTGCGTTAAATAAGGGAACTTTTGTTTTAGGCCGGGTTTTTGAAATGTCATTGAATGAGTGACCACATAGAGGTATGTACATGTAGGAAGGTAGGCCTATATATATTTATAGACCTAAGGCTGACAAAAACTGATCAAATATGGTCTATATAAAAACTCTTTATTCCTATTATAAAAACCGAATTCAGGTAGCCTAAAAAGTTAATATTTTAAAAATGATATTGTCGATCTAACTGGGTATTCTTTGAAAGGACTTCATGCTTGTTTTTTTAATTTTGTGATTTAGCATTTTTTAAGACATTTCCGAAAATTTTGCTAAAAACAACCCCAAATTTCTTCAGGTTAAACTTATAAAAAACCATTAGTGTTTCTCATTATACTTTACAGAAAGAACCCTATATCGGATCACAATTTCGTGGAAATTAATATGAATAACTAGAAATCTCACCACCTGCTCGCTTCGCTCACCAACCCCCGCGGTGGCTCACGGCGAAGAAAATGCAAACAGTATTATTGTATACTATGATATTTTATCGGAAATAACGATTGATTAAGTTAGAGGCTCTTTGATTGAGGTAGGGTGGGGAGGTAGCGATTGAGGTTATGTATACTCAATGCACAATAAGCCAGCATTTTTGAGTGAATTAAAGGCATTTTTATGTAATAGATATTTTCTATTACAATGTAAGTTTTACCTTTTTTTACTGACCCTCACCACCAATGTACATGTTATGCCCGCGCGGGTGCCTGAGCGTTCTTTATTTCGAACCTTGGAGTAGTCGGGTGAAGACTATGTTGTTTGTGTAGTTGGAATATCAGAAACTAAATTTTCTTGCGATGAATTTTTTTTATAGGCGAAAAACCTAGGTGGTTATCATCGCCTGTTCTTGCGATGAAAAGCAGTCGGTTCTTTATTTTTGTACTAACCTAAAATACTCTCTAACAATTAAAAATACTATGTCTTTATTCTTTTCTCTTTGAATAAAATTAAAGGAACTTGCTATGGTTATTGTTACTGGTCAGATGGTTAGTTCAGTCTATTGAGTATTTGTTGGTCTGCTGTTACTTTATTTTTCAAACAAGTTCTTTAACTTTTTCAGATCAACGCAACCTTACCCAGAATCATTCTCGCAATCTTTAGACTTCATAGTTAGAATAAGCTTACTGAAAATTCTCTAAGTAAAATTTTCCTTTACGAAGGTCTTTTAACGATATTTAATTTCCAGCGTAGTTCATGCAGAAGCTTTAAGTCGGAGATTAAAAATTCCAACGGTCGCCTAACGACTAGTACATGTAACAAGAAGGTATGCCAAGCTATATGAATAAAGGCCACGTCGTAATTTAAATACTGTAGTTGATTATGTCACATTGTGGACTGTGGCTACCGTACGCGACGCTGTGGGTGGCAAACTTGAGAAACACAATACAATGCCTCCTTCTTTCAGTCCCATTAAACATCAAACAATTCTATAAAGCGATCCACTTCAAAGCGATTCGCCGAAGGAAGCTCATAGATCTATAATGTGCTCAATAAGGAATCAAGAGTGTTTAAGAGGGCGGAAAAACCCGCGGCCGATTTGATCGAGTGAGATAATTTCCTAAGAAATTATTGATCTTCTGCTTTCGAACTCGGTCATTGTTGCACATAGGCCAGCTGCAACATTGGACGTATTTTAGTCTATTTTAGTTGTTGGTGATGATACTTTTTGTGTCTTGAAAAAAAATATACATTTTAAATTCTAAACCTGTGGACTATTAATTTTTAAAATGTCGTTTGACCGTGTTTTTATTGGGACGAAGTTCTTTAACGCGGGTTGCGGTAGGAGTTAACAAATAGAAAATGTAATGCGTAACGAAAAAAGTGTTATTATCTGGTTGCTATGGCAATGACAAATATAAAATACGAGTAACGAAAAAGCGTTATCAAATTGGTTGCTATGACAATGAATGTAAATACATTCAAGGAACATGTGTTTTGGTTCATCAATTTAAATTAAGAGACCATCGGTTCCGTCTGGCGTAGTTCAGATATTATCGTCAACCTCTGAAATACATTCAATGAACATAAAATGTTGGTTCATCAGTCTAGGACTAACCTAAAATCATTGGTGTATATTTAATTTATTTTACCTGCCTTAACGCAACATACATACGATAATTTTAGGTTAGGCCTAGAAAGTAATTTTAAGTCTAGGCTTAACCTAAAATTATTGTATGTATGTTGCCGTTAAGGCAGGTAAAATAAATTAAACATACACACAATAATTTTAAGTTAGGACTATGACTGATGAACCAACATTTTATGTTTATTGAATGTATTTACAATGAATGGACATTTAAATGTGTTTACCATCTTAGCTTTGATGTTATAATTAATTCTACACCATTATTATAATAACATTAAACGTAAGGAAACAGTAAATATTTGTATAAAAAACAGACTAATAATAAACGGCAATTGAATATGTTACGGCAATAATATATTTGAATATCACCGATGAAAATGGAAGCCTATAAATTCATAAATATTCCTAATAATCCAAATTTCCCATCCTTAATTTTGAATTTTAGATTCAGGGTTTCTTCAAACCTATAAAACTGCAAACAATATACGTTTATGGCTGGTGATAAGAATGCAAATTTGGTGATAAACTTCTTCATACTAATGACGATGTAGTGTACATTTAATTGTTTCACTACCTTACTCTTGGATTAATAAATATTTTAAGATTTGTTTCAAATATCGGGAACCTACTTGTTCAAAATTTGTTGACTATGCATGCTTGTTTTGTTAAGATTAACACCATTTTCGAAACTGTCAAAATTGTAGAATAATTCAACGACGCAGCTGAACCGCTGATGTGAGATAAGGGAATTTCCAAAATTAAGTGTATATGATTTTTTTGAAACAACTATTTGGGAAATTGATCTACTCACGAAGACGTAGATTAGCTGAGCTGAAAGCGTTTACGAAATATATTAGTAGAATTTGTTTGTAACTCAGCTTCCAACATCGGCTAAAGCGTTTCTTCGCCCTCTCACAGCGGAAAATCTCGCTTTGTGAGTTTGCACCTCGACGTTGAGGCCTCAGATTTCTTACTGCTTTGCTTCGCTCGCAGCGGTTAGCATCTCGGCCGTCGGTCTCGAAACAGAAGCCGACAAGCGATAAAATTCACCCAGTGGATTTGAACCAAATACTTGGTATTTTACGTTTTGGGAGAACCTAACGCGATACAAGACCGTTTAAAAACGAAGAATAGAATCTTCTACATTTGTATCTATATATATATAAAAGCGAAATACCACTGACTCACTCATCACGATTTCACAAAAACTACCGAACGGATTGAAATGAAATTTGGTATGTAGCTTCCTCTAGGGCCATAGGTGCTCTCTAAGAAAGGGTTTGAAAAAATTCGAAATTTTAGGGAGGGGGGTTTGGGGGGATCAAATTTATTAAATCACGATTTCTTCAAAACTACCGAACGAATTGGAATTAAATTTGGTATGTAGCTTCCTGTAGGGCCATAAGTATTCATTAAAAAAAGGGTTTTAAAAAATTGGAAATTTTAGGGGGGTTTGGGGGTAAAAATCATTAAATCACGATTTCTCCAAAATTGCCCAACAGATTGGAATGAAATTTGGTATGTAGCTTCCTCTAGGGCCTAGGCGCTCGCTAAGAAAGGGTTTCTAAAAATTCGAAATTTGGGGGGGGTTTAGGGGAATCAAATTTATTAAATCACGATTTCTTCAAAACTACCGAACGGATTGGAATTAAATTTGGTATGTAGCTTTCTCTATGGTCATAAGTGCTCACTAAGAAAGGGTATGAAAAATTTCGAAATTTTAGGAGGGGTTTGGGGGATGTTACTAAAATCATAATTTCAGATCTTTTATTATTATGACAATAGTGCTTTTATTATTTAACATCTATATATATAAAAGCCAAATACCACTCACTGACTGAACACTTAAAAAGAATACAATTACGTTAAAAAGAATGAAAATACCAACCACCACGGGCAACGCCGTACGGGTCAGCTAGTCTTTACATAAATCCCAATAAAGTTTCATTTTAGTAAAAATAAGTTACTTCCAGCCAAAAAAAGTGCTTACTTTAGTTGATTTTTTTTAAGTAACAAACTCGGCCGAACGACTTAGAGCACCAACTTGTGTACCGAATTTGGATCAAATCGGACGTAAAATGCGGGTGTTAAAGTATGAACACATAATATTCATCTTTATATATACAGGGTGATTCAGAACTATGCGGCAATGTCTCGGAAGCTCATTCTATAGTTAAAAATAAGAAAAAAGTTTATATAAACTTGGGCCCGAAAACACTTCGTTTTCCAGATATCCGTCATTTTGTTTTTTATACAAAATAATTCAAATCTAGAGAAATTTTTGAGTGATTGAGTTCAAACTTGGCATGAAGTTTAACCTAACAATGATATAGGCCTATCTCAAGAAAAATAAGAGATATTCCAACCATACGTTTCAAAATGGTGGCTGTTTGAAAATTCAAAAAAATTACTAAAAAACCGTACATTTTAACAAAAATGTCAAGGTACCTTTTTTGTAGTCCTTTTGATTCCCTATCGGATGGTCTCACGGTCAAAACAATCAGGATTTTTGTTGAGAGAATACTGTGAAAAAGATTTAAATGGTGTAGCTATGCAAAAAATTAATTGCACTAAATTCCTACAAACTATAAATCTAAAATGATTTAGTATTATTCTTAATTTTATTGATATAAAAAACACATTTGCAATTTGATTACTTTAGTCAAAGAGATGAAATGGGATAACCACCCTTAAAATTAAATCAACCAATAGCGAAAGAATTGCCTGGTCCACTAGTATATATTATATAAAGTTTTTAATGACACCTTAAAACGTGTTCTGGGAACCATGCTCGTTGCTCATTTACTCCCGACCTTAGGACCGCCATAAGGGCCACTGCTGCAATTGCTCATCTTTCCTATGGAAATTCGCTAACAAAGGTTAACAATAAAACTGTCCAATTAGTGAGCATTGTCGAATGATTGTTATACCATTCGATAAGAAACTCAACGGGCTACAAAAATGTACCGTTGACTTAAAAAAAATTATTTCATTCAAAATGTTTAAATAGCCAAAATTTGTATACGAACAAGAAAAAAACAAGTTGAATATTCTTTTCAAGCTATGTCTTTATATTAATGAGTAGGCCTACAATGATAAATGTCAACTCAATCGGTTAAACCGATCTATTATAATATAATTATAATAATTTATCTAGTAAAAACAAAATGGCGGATAGCTGGTTATAGAAGCTGTTCCTGATATAATATGTTTATAAAAACATTTTCCTTTGTTTTGATTCATGTAATCACCCCCTGAATCTCCGCGCATTACTCACACCTGTATAATGGTGTTAAACTATATTTAAGTCTGCAAAACATCTGGTTCGAGAAAGTTCGCTTATGGGTTAATCTGAAACAGCTGATTGCAAGAATGCAGTGTATTTCTGTCTTAATCTACAGCTGATTATATTATTTGCATAATGTAATTAATTGCAATCAGATTTCTACGTTGGGCAGAGTTATATCGTGTCATCGCCTAAATCGTACCACTTCAATATTTCGTAAAATATTATGAGCAATTGCAACCTACCGATTAAATCTTGAATTAAACATAATTTCCGTGAAAAATAACCTATCTGGCGCTCCCCGTTTCTTTGTAGGGCCAATTTGTTTAAAATTCAGTGATTTCATATACATTTTTGTGCTCAAAAGACATACTAAACAACAAAGTAAGGAATTAAATATGCAATTATGAATATAGCAATCTACTCTTTTGAAGATTAAACTTAATCTGTAATAGTGTGTAGGTTGTTTGGTAACTTAATTTCAATCGTAACACGGTTGCCTTTATCTTACCACAACGTAGTTGCTGAAATCGTACCGGTACAACTTAGGAAACTTATTTTTGTTTTGTTTTTTGTTGATGGATAAAATTCTTACATTTAACATTTTGGTTATACCATTGAAACCTTTGCTCTAATCTTTTACAGAATGAGTACCAAAAGGCAGTATGGAAAGTGGTCTGTAGAAGAAATGTGGTTAGTTGCTGCTTTATAGAAACGGCGACCTAGGTTTTAACGAGTGCTGCAGACAGTATAACATACTTAAACCTACTTTGAAAAGACATTTAGAATCTCGTAATGTTATTGCTAATGAAGACATAAAATTAGCAGGGAGAACCACTATATTCATCACCTGACATTGAATCTGTATTACGAGAAGAATGTAGGCCTAAATAATATTATTATATTCTGATCAAAGTATTTTTTAATGTATTTAATTTATGTCAGTTAGACTTATGAAGATGGGGGAGCAGTGTATAAAACAATTAAATGGAATGCTTAAATTAAATTAAATGATCGATTTGGTATGAAAATGTTGGTGAGAATGTGTTTACCTTTTACTTTACTCTTAAGGGAGCTGCAATATTCTCAGTCCAGATCTGATTATTTAAAAG
>JAGFPH010000478.1:50467-72277 GCA_018207615.1 Philaenus spumarius
TATCTCTGTATCTTAAAATTCAATTTAGCGTACACATTCTACTTTGTGAATTATTTATTGTTATTGATTTCATTCGGTTTGTTGAACTTGATGTGAAGTTGATTTTATACATTTAATTTTTGTTTCTTAATTCATTGTGTACTCTATGAAGTAGGCTACTGCGTGAATTATGGCTGTGTAGCAAACAATTATATTTTAATAGTTGTTTTGGATCGAGGCACTTTTATGTGTTTATAGTTGATTTTCCTTTTGGAAAAAGTTTTCAATTGGTTCTTGGGCATAGTTTCCTATTTTGGGGGAAAATCGGATTCTGATTTAAGCCACCATCTTGGAAACACGTTTATCAAACATCACGTTAATCGTGCACCGTTCGAAATAGAAAAAAACCTTTTTATTTGAAAGTAATTAGTTTCCTATAACTTTTTAAAGCAATTTTTCTCTAAAGCATAATATTTTAAACTCTTCAAACGTGTGTCAATAAATATTCAGACAGTAAATAAATTTTTCAATCAATGTTTAGTAAAATTGGTAATAATCAACTTGCAACTTATTGACCGAGCGAAGCGAGGTCTCCGTTTTAACTCGACCGTTCGGAATTTCGTCTGTGTGTCTGTCTGTCTCACGATGACGGCCAAACGCCTTGACCGATTTTGACGATTTTTTGCATGAATGTTCCTTATTCCTAGGCCGAGCCATGTATATATACTGTTTTTTGTATTTTAATTTTTAACCCCTTAAATGAAATATAAATGGCGGCCGGACCGTTTCTCTCAGTGTAAGCTTTTTTCCAAAGCCAGTTTGTGGCTTAACCGTAAGTCGAATTTAAAAACTAATTTTTGCGGGTAGCAAATTAAATTTTCAACAAAATTGTATTCTTGATTTTTTCCGTATCTCTAACGGTAAGCTCACAAAATGGCCGTAAATATGTGTTAAAAATCGTCCAAGTTTTTAACCTACCTATCATTTAAAATGGCGCTATTTAAAAATATGTGCAACTAAGATTTTTCAGCCTATATAGATTTAAAGATAAGTTATACCTGACAATTTTGCTTAAAATCCCGTTACTTTACTTTAGTAAGAAATGAATCTAAAAATCCTGTGGTATTGGAAGTAGTAGGCCTACTTATTATATAATTTACTCATTCGTTCGGTCAGCGGATCAGGGAAAGTCAGGGGAAATTGTTGCATATCATTGACCTTCCCGATGATGCAAAATCTTAGAAGTCTTTCTTTGCTCCAGAGTGATGTAACACATCAACTGCTAAAGGTGTTCCTTTCCATGAAGTCGTCTCCAGCGGATTGTAAAAAGTCTAAAAAGTACACCTAAAAAGTTCTGCTTTTAAAAAGCACTAAACAAGGTTTTTTCTGTCAAAAAGTGGAAAGTAAAAACCACTACAGAATATTTTAGTCTATTTTAAAACTACCAAATGAGAAGATTTTAAAATTTGAGATTTTTAAATAAAATGTTATAATAATCGGAGGATTGAGTAAAGCAGCTAGTTATAGAAATTGTGGATTAAATTCAGTTAAATGCAGTTTAGTTTAAACATGAAAAATTAATATGTACTGGTTTCTTTTAAAATTTAGCACTACATTCTGAGAAAATTGTTCATATTAACTATCATATTATCAACACCAAAACCTGAAGATACAAAATTATCTTAACTAGCATTTATCAAACAAGTAGTTGTCTTCGAAGCGACCAAAACTGGCGACTTTGTAAAAAAGGCAGATACGTCACCTTTGTGAGATGCTGGAGCATAGACGCAGAAGGTTTTTTTGGAATCCAGCAACCATGAGACGCAGAAGTGGTGAAGAAAACCCTGGATATCACAAGCGGGCAATATTATATTAATAGGGAGCATATAAACCTCAGGTTGATGCGCAAGGAGCTTTTCAGTGCAGTAACCCACCTCAAACAAATCCAATTATGTAAAGAAATTATCAAAATGAGGCCGCAGATCAAAACCCCGCCATTACTCCCTTAGTGGACACAGTATAGACTCCGTTCAAAATTGTTTCAAATCTTTAAATTTGACTAATAATTTTTCTATAACTTTTCATAACCGCAACCCTGAGCGCAGAAAGGCGAATAAAATTTGTTTGATGTTTAGGTTATGTTATGGGACTAAATAGGAAATTCGAAAAATACCGGCTTCGGTAGGCAGAGTCGAAAGGGATTTATCAAATAATGAGTAATCTTGTTTTGTGATTCTTTGAACTAGCTCTAATTAACTTATGTGGGTTACTCCCACTGTAATTACATGTAACCTGTGATTGTATTTACCCGCTCAAATGCACATTTCTCAGAAAATTTACAATTGATCCAATTCTCATTTTCCTATCTCAGAATCCTCGGAGTGTGTCGGCTAATTCAACGTGATGGCTCTAATCCTATTCCACTGATAACACGTGTCGCATTTGCCAAGCCGAGGTTTTGTGTATGAAAAGTCGAAGTAAATATAAATGATCCTGATTCTATAATGCCACCCTGAACGTAGTCTGCAGTTTCTTACACTGTATTTGGGAGAAATTAGATTTGTTGGTTCAAAATGTATGTATGTTCTCAAAGGCTTCGTGCTGCGTGTAAAATTTTGGAATCGCTTTAAGGCTGATGTTAAAATTAAACAGACGTTTTCATCAATAATATTTAATTAGTGATGATCTTTCTTATACAGGGTGCTTTAGAACTCTCTACCAACACTTTCAGGTATTGTTTCAAGACAGTTCACAATATCCTATTACTTTAAATGAGCAATACTTGTATCTATCTTTGTATATTTGTATCTGTCGCGGATCTCGAAAACGGCTCTAACGATTTTGATGAAAATGTGCATATTGGGGTTTTTGACGTCAGAAATCTAATGCGCTAGGTATTATGCCTGCAAAAACGCGCATAAACTCTGAAAAATGCGCATAAAATTTAAACTCTGAACTTCTTTTTATACCACCTTTCAAGTCACTTAGAACGAGAATAGATAGGCCTACAACTTCTTTTTATACCTCCTTTAAAGTCACAAAGTATTCGAATAGATACATTATAGATGAAATCCAGATGTTAAAAATACTGAGCGATGCTCGGTCATCCAGGTACAAACGAGCCAAAGATTAGCGAGAGCCTTCGGCGAGTTTTCCAACTGCGAGCGAAGCGAAGCAGTCATCTGAGGCCGTAGGCCGAGGAGGGGCTGGGACGCGAAGAATCCAGGGGCAGAGCCCCTAGTCATTATTAAAACGTAAAACGGCCTAGTTTTTCTGACCGCTGCCACTTTGCTTTATCTTTACACAATTTATATCTTAAACATAGACTGATATGCTAAGCAGTAGATTTGTATTGCATTTTATACGCCAAACTACAAGATATTGAATATCAAACGTGTTAAACGGCTGTTTAGAAAAAACAAATTGTAGTTTCTTCTTTATGGTATAAATATTTATAGGCCCGTGCAAAATTTTAACTTAGTAGCCTACAACAATCGATTTTGAGAAACAAATTTAAACAAAAGGCGGCTGTGAGAAAATATATACAGTAATCTTTAGGAGAATTTATTAATGATATTATGAATTATTGTTTTTGGCCCAGAAACAATAACTACAAATAGAGCGTTCTGAAATACCTGTAGGCTATTAAGCTCTATGTTTGTATATCTGTTTGATATTTAGCTACTTTTTCACTTGAAAACTTGGCACGGAGATTGGTGTCATAAGAAATACTACGTAAAAAGCCTAAAAATTCTAATTTTAAAATCTAGGTAAAAATATATTCATAGCATTTTAACCGTTTGAGGTATTAAATTGGGTCATTCCATTCATTGACTTTGAAAACTAAAGACATTTTGTGTCAGCACATAAATTTCGTAAACTTTGTCGTAGAAAATTTGCAAAAGACGAAGCGTGTAGGCTGTACAATTGTCAACTTGCCTAGAAAAGCAGGAGTTGCCACGCTTCAAATTTATTACTATTTGTAAGTAGCCGACGTTGTTCTCAACAATCGACTAAACATTTATTCTTGATCACTTCCTTTAGGTCTACTAAGTTATGCGACTTTTCACCACATTAATATATAGGCCTAGGCCTATGTTTGTTTTAAATGCTTAAACTAATTGTAGGCAACATTTACCTACTGTTTACGCATTGTTTGTTGGTTTAGTGTTCAGCTAGATAAGCATTCGACACTGAACCGAATAAAACGATATTTGATGAAATCTAACAAAATAAAGACCACGGATATTTACAACGTTGTCAAACTGAACAATATGTAATTGCGTTTGTCATGCACATGCGCATGTTAAAGGGTAAAATATTAGCCTACTTGTATTATAACCTGAACTAATATAACTTAAACTCTCCAGTCACAGTATGTTGTGTTAACATGATAACAAATAACTATATAAGTTGGTAGTACTTGCCTTCTTACTTTCCGAATAAATGTTACATCAATCTAAAGAATAAATCTGGCAACGCTGTTATATCTAATCAGCTTAGCAAAGATGGGTGAAAGGCGCTATATTAATTCGCCTATTCAACATTTGGTTTTATTGTTTGTTCTTTTAAACTTGTTTTATATTGTTAATATTCGATTTGCCGCAGTCAGTGAATTGTACAGTTTCATTATATTTAAAGGAAAAAGTGAAGTTTTGTTTCATTCTTTTAAAAATGTTGGCCATTCTGAACTAGTACCCAGGGTTTTAATTATTTATTTTTATACCAGAAGCATACACAAAGAAACATAACTGACATTGTAATAATACACTAACATATTTAGAGAATAATACATTAAACAAGTATTGAGATTTGAGTGTGATGATGCCCAACAGACGAGACTTTTCGAGACTCAAGCCGTGTCTAGAACAATTCCAAGTTCTTTAAATAAGTCGCGAATTCTAGCCAATGTATTTTTGTCTGTTAGTTTGTATTAAAAACCCACTGATCCTAATATTTCAGCCTATATTTTCTACATTTTGGGTGTGTCAAATATATGGAAACCCCTCAATAACTTTTGGGACAATCTGTTGCTAAATGTGTAAGATGTCGACGAGAAAATGAATTTCAACTCAGGAGGGGGTCTAGGGGATGTAGCTCAAATATTATGTTTATAAATAGTAACTTCCTTTCTGTGATAGGCCTACATCATTTTAAATGATCTTTACGTAAGAAAAATTATACTAATCCGAAGTTCCTGCGAAATCTGTATTAAAAATGGCATCAGGTTAACTTTATACACAAAATATTTGGAGAGCTTTATATTTTACAAAATTATTGTTTACATAACGGCGCGCTAGTCCACATATTGCATTGTATAAGTTACATAGTATAACAAGCATATATTGGGCCTGAAGAGTTTTAGTCAAGAATTTTAGTTGGTTCTGAAATCATAGCGAAATCTTTCGCTAGTTCGTAAGTGTATCCGGATGTTTGTATGAACAATTTAAATTATTTTGTTAAAAGGATTCTACACAATATAATTTGGATTGGTAAGTAAAACTGAGCACTCACTGCCTATGTATTATGTCAATCTAAATGGTATGGCCTCTAGTTGGTTGGAAAATTACTGAAATTTACAAATAATTTATAAGAAAATGTAAGCCTGAAATAACTAAAAAAATTCTACTAGCCCATTTAAAATACATAGCATAGCAGATTGAAGATGTGTGGTATTGGTACAAACTAACTGTTTAGTTTAACGCTCCTTAAACGTCAATGTAGGCATTTCTTAGCGGCATTTTTATTAACAGCTGATATCATACTTTAACAATTTGTACTCCTAATTTTTAGGTTAGGGTTTTGTTTACCATTAGGCCTAAATCATGCTGGGTTTTTTAACCATCATTATAAAATTAATAATAATTCGAGTTAAACATTTTAATATAATTTAATATCTTAACTTTGAGGTCATGATTATTCCTACTCTTTCATTAAAAATAAATTATAGAATATGTGTGTTGGATGAAGGTATGTGATGGCGTTCGAAGCGACTACCCTATAGTTTAGTTATAAAGTAAATTTCTCCTGAAAATCCCTTCGTATTTAGACAGACCTAAAGCTCTACTTTCAGCAAACAGTGTATAGGCGAGATGTCATTGGACGGGATTCCAACTTTAGGTTGTTCACACTTTGCAGTCAAAACCACTTCAACTGTGCCCTAATTTTAATACCATTTTAAGTATAAAACCATTGCTTTATCGTGAGCCTGCATCTCGTGAGTAATGTACAACGCTCTCTTTCTCCATCTCCCTCTATCTATTTCACATTTACTTTCGGTTTATATGTACCTACGCACTTAATTGTTAAATACGATTCGAGCTATTTTCGAGTTAAAATTACGTGAAAAATATGCACCCACTGATTATTGATTATAAAATTATAATCTAAAAACTATGGCCTCAAGTGTGTGGGGGAAAATACTGATATTTACACATGTCTCAAAGAAAATGTTGGCTTATAAATTCAAAAAAATATGCTATTTGTCCATTAAAAATTAATAGCTTAGTTTATTGATGAGTTCAGTAGTAGTAATCATATAGTAATCAGCTGTTCTAACGACTTTAAACAGGCATATAGACTATTCCTCAAAGGCATTTCAATTGACGGCCGATTTATTATTTATTTTGGACATAGTCAAGCTTTTAGTAGGGCATATTGTGAATATAATCAGTTAGTTTAGGTAAATATTATGTAAACACCAACAATCCTTGTGGACTACCGGTTTCAACGGTATATCGTCATCTTCAGATCCGGGACATCATTCTTCTTATTTCGTTCCGTTGTAGGAATTGAATTTTATTTATTTTAATACATTTATAAACAGTTTAAAACTTATCAGCGTATGAACACAATTGCATGTGACTACAGGTACTAATGGAGCCTAAACAAAATGTATCAAACATTTTAAAAATTCTTAAAAATTAAAATTAAAGCGAAAAATGCAATTGCGCACGTTCAGTAATTAATGAATTAGGACCTAAATTATTGGGTCACCGGCCAGCTTCCAACGTATTTAGATCTTACATGTGTGCCGGTTGAATACGTTGAAAATTAAAACAAAACACAAACCCAAAATTATTACAGGAAACACAATAGAACTTTACTTTTTATTACACTGACACATTACAATACTAATTGAAAATGTAAGAACGTGTTTTAAAGTGTGTGTAATACATTAATTACTCGCTACGCTATCCAAACCTGGCGGAGAAGCAAATGGAAAGAGATTATTGTACTTTCTGAATGGGGGTGGGTGGTGGGGATAGAGGAGACCTGGATTCTGACGAAAGCGCAGTAGGGCCAGTGTTGCGTGAATGACAGGAATCTTTTAATACTATAGGCTATATAAATGTGTTGTTTGGCTCGGGCCGCCAAACGCCTCTTAAGAGAGTGCCAAAGTCTGCCATCCGAGTAAAAGAATCGAGCTTAGTGAATGGAGTCAACTTTGAGAAGGCTAGCTCATGCTATTGCATTAGTAAGTCGATTGATCGCAGTTTTAACATCACTTATAAAAACATTCCTACTAGTAGTAATAGCGATCTTATTTTTATTTTGCGTACAATAAATAATTTAGCAACACAGTCTAAAGTATAATTAATTAATACCTATATAACAAAAATTTACTCAAAGTTTTCCTGTTTTCAAGTAATTTAACTAAAAAATATGGTTTTCAACTTATTTATATATTTTTTTATCTGTAATTTACCATTTTTTCTAATTGGCCTACTTTTTAGACGTTTATGGACAACTTCCCACGAATTACAACAGTGTACTTCAAAATTCTATAAATAAGTGCGTAAAACCCCTTCCAGATGTATGGAACTGTATTGTACACCCTTCATATAGGTGCAGCTAGTCTACTCAATACAGTTTAATTAAATAAAAGTTTCAACAAAGTCGTATAAGTAATAAACAAATTAGTATAAGATAGTAGAGATTTTTAGTATGACCAAAAGAAATGTCGAGATTTTTGAAGACGCGGGAAAGTTAGATGAATGGATAAAGGCTATGATATAAACTTAATAAATATTCCACCGAAAGATAACCTTGTTCTTATTTAGCATGTATGGTTACGACACCAGTTCACAGTAGGCCTAAGAGTAACCGGTTTCTACGGCGGATTGATTGATAACCTAAATTTTTAGTAAAAACTATGGCTATTTAAATTTTTACTTTCACGGTTTATAGTTAGTGAAAAAAACTATCATAAAACAATTCAGGTTAAACATTTTGTGTTATCAATTTTACATGTATGGGTACTGTTTGAGGTCTGTCAATGTGCTCCTTTAGCTGTTATACTATACTGTAGCCTTTATATTCATGTGGCAATAGTTGCACATACCTTAAATGTATGTGACGTGGACGATTAATTGTTCGTGTTGCCTTAATAATATTTTGCAGTCAGTAGAATGTAAGTGCGAACATTTTATATAGATCTACATATATAGTCTATATAGTATAAACATATATAGCCTACAGCTTACAGATATAATTTCTAATGACATCCAAAAACGTGTTCTGGGGACTATGATCGGTGCTCATTTACTACTCCCGACCTTAGGTCTTACATAGGGTCACTGCATATCTTATCTTTCCTATGGAAATTTGCTAATAAACCTGCGTTCTTGACATGCCCAACAACCTTGCTAGCTACACACAAATTGCATACGTTCTATTTAAAAAAGGGGAAAGATTTGTTTGGTAAATAATAGTAATTGTCTAATTTTCATTACAAGGTGTATGATATTACGGGTTATAATTGTACAATAAAGGTTAAAAAGAACCACCATCGATTATGCATAGGAAACTCCTACATAAAAGTTAAAAGTAGTCTACACAAAATAGTTTAAAAGTATAAATTCAGCTTTTGATAGTAGTTTATAGGTGTTAAACAGCTGATTATTTTATCAGAACTAAACATCGATCTTCAATAATTAGCAAATAGATTTTTGAACAACTATTTTAGGCTTGAACTTTGTTTTAAATTATTTGCAAAGTTCAGTATTTTTCCTTTAAACTTAGGTCATACTCTTTAAATTGATATTTTTAGGTCACACATAGGGACACCATTGGGGTCTCAGAAACTATTGATTTTCCAGCAAAGTTTAAATGGGGGACTTCACCTTAATTGATGTAGCGGCTAACTTTAAATTTCTTATTGTAATCCATAATTTGTAGGCCTATTCCGTTTATGGAATGTATACATTATTTTAAGACCTTTATTCTTTGCATTAGTGTTATGAATCCATTCAGTAATTTTAGGCTAGGAACTAAAAATAATTTTCATTTAAAAGATGATTGAAATGACATGTTTTATCACACTATACAAAGTATACAACCAAACAAATTTATTTTAAAGGAAGTAAAGTGTTTTACAATAACTCTCGACCGGCTATTAAAATAATATTATTTTGTTTATAATTTGTAATTTTTATTGTGTGACAAGATGCAACATGTTATTTCAAACGCCTTGTAAATAGGAATTATATTTTTAGCTCCTACCCATAAGTAGTTGGAGCCTTTCAATAATCG
This sequence comes from Philaenus spumarius, assembly GCA_018207615.1. Taxonomy (NCBI): domain Eukaryota; kingdom Metazoa; phylum Arthropoda; class Insecta; order Hemiptera; family Aphrophoridae; genus Philaenus; species Philaenus spumarius. The sequence goes on from JAGFPH010000478.1 coordinate 59,981, forward strand.
AAAAATAAAAGTTTCAAGTCCGATCCTCAGGCTATAGGCCTATATTATTTCTCAAAGCTGTTTTTTGTCGCTAAGCGACATCTCTCTTAATTCTTCATTAACATTTATTGTTCAAGCATCATTTTAATGCTTTTGTTCCCCGCTATTGACGAAAAATACACAAACAGCTTAAAATTCATGTTTTCGTTACAAAAATGTATTTAAAAAACTTTTATATTGTACTTAATATGGTTCTTAATGAAAGGCGCCATCTATTAACAATATGTTTAACTTACATGACAGCTGTTAGTTTGATTGTTTACATTCTATATGCAAGTGTTATAAACTGTTATTTAAAAACCAATGTAAATAATAAACGTAATTAACTGAACTAAATCAACGTATTAAGTTCTCCTAACTTTCGAAATATTCGCTCGGGACAGCTAGTCTAAACAAAAACGGCTAGAGTATTAAAAAAATGCAAATAATTGAAATGGCCTAATATTATGTGTAAAATCCATAAACGGAATTAATAATGAAACACAATTAAAATTGTTCACCATATTGTAAAGTGGTAGCTTTAAAAAAAGATTGATAGTCCACATCAATTAAGGCTTGAAGTCGCCCATTTAAACTTTAATATAAAATCAATATTTTAAGTGGTGACACACTTTAAAAAATCACCCGGTATATAGACAGTATAAGTGCACATCCGTTTTCAAGTACGGTACATATTTTTACTTCTAATTTGATTGTTCAAAATAAAATTATATACGTAGATGTGTGTGGAGGAATGAATATTGACGTACGGATCTCATTTAGTAAAGTCTAAACTAGTTTTTATACAGCCTAAATGTATATATTATAAAATTAATGTTTATTGAAAACAGTACTTGATATAAGTCAAATTACGCACATTCTCGTTACTTCATTACACGGGTCTTGCATTGCTTTTAGTAAGGAAATATGATTTCAATATAATCGTCAACGGGATCACAGAAATGTCATTTCAAAGTGTTTTTATAAACAGGTTGAAACAGAAATTGTCTACGGTCCGTCTTTGACAACTTCAGATGGGTTACTACAAACAACCCAATGGAAATGGAAATGCTTGGTTTTTGTTAAGAGAGCATTCTTGTCTTAGTGTCAGTGAGATAACGTCAATCAATTCAGTTTCATTCATGTGCATTTTTATACTCTGTCCACACAAAGATGGACTTTACAGTAAACAGGATTCCTACCAGAACTTTGGTAATTCGTTTCACAGACGTCTGATTTGTGTTCCAACTTGTCTGACCGACTCACGGCATATTTTGAAATTATTTTACCACACAATTTGCATTATATTTTATAGCATAATTTCTATTGAAAACATTGCAGCCTAGTCCTTACATCACCATTCACGAAATGTCTTAGAAAAAAAGCAGGTGTATTTTAGTACATTAGCCCAGTACAAATAGATTTAATTTAAAATAAGTATTGTTTGCTAAGTAGGCCTACTAGGTGTAATTTTTATCTTATCGTTTTAGTGATGATAATACGAAGATTGGTTACTTAAAAATAGGCTTAAAATATTTTTTTTGAAAAACATAAATGCGGTTAAAGTACTTTTCGAATAAAAAAAGCCTATAAGTGATTTTAAAAACAAGCTCTTTATAGACTTTTAATATATACTCCTGGTGATGTCCTCATGAAAAAAAAACTACGTCAACTGCAGTTGTGTTAGCAAGCTGGAGCAGAGAAAAACTCCTCCTTTTTCCATAATTGGGGGTTTAATGATAATACCTACATTGCACAAGTTCCCTGACTACTTTTTATTCCCCTAACTTTTTCTGACCGTATTTACACTGTTAACGGGCCATTTAATGCAAGGTAATTTTTTTATCTGCAAAATAAGTAATTATTTATGTTTTAGACACATAAACTTATGTTTTAGGTTTTAACTGAAAACCCACCTTTTGTAACATACCTAAAGAATCTAAGAAATATATATGTTTTCCAATACCAATGCCCCAAAAAGGCAAATTTTGTTGTTAGAGGATTTTTTTTATGTAATCATAAGTCGAGAGTTTCCTATTGATATTATAGCAGATTAAAAGTGAATCAATTCACAAATAATCACATGCAATAGACCACGGTGGGTTTAGAAACTTAGTTCCAGCTGAAACGTTAATATTTCACACCAAAAGTATCTAAATATTTTTTAAATCCTAGTGCTCCATTCGGCATATTTTTGTGGGTGAAGGTGTTTTTTTTTAAAATGTCAAATGTAAACATTGGTTGAGTGTTGCATCATTTTAAAGGTCTTTTCTTCTTTGAAACCCCCATATAACTTACCTGGTCCCATATCAAGATAGCAGACTTAAATGTAAAAAATGGAATTCGTATTTTTATTTACTGACATTTTACTCAGAACTCATAATTTTACCCTTCATTAATAACAATATCCTTTCAAATAATGTCCAAATTGAGCTCGTATTCACAAGTTTTTTGAACATTATTAAATTGATAAAGGAAATAGTCCATATCTTAATATCCAGTCATTTCAAAATGGCGTCAAAAACGAATTTTTATGTTATATAGCCTAAGGCAAACTGTTTTGCAAAATATCGAAAAAATAAATACATTTATTACTAGAGGGCTCCGCCTCGTGCACGCATCGCTCACCCAACTCCTGCGGCGACTACACTCGATTCCACCGTGCAGTACAGGTCTTACGGGAGAATAGACATGCTACTACCATTACAGAGAACATCAAGTTCATTGTCATGCGGGTTGCGTCAACTTTCCGAGCGTTGTATGGGATTTGATGTTTTTAGTTGGCTACAATCGCTGAGAATGTCGTAAGGATAACATGGCTTATGGGCGCTCTGTACTGCACGGTGAACGTGGAATCGAGTGTAGGGTGGTGGTGAGTGTAACAAATGACCTCGATCCTGAAGCATGCGCAGTAGGGAAAGATTTTTGATTAAAACAGAGACACTTGGATCAGGTAGGGTGTTGTGGGAAGCGGTGACCAGGACCTTACGCATGCGCAGTAGGGTCAGAGTTTTGTTGGAATAACAGGATTTTTTTATATAATAGTGAGATATTATAGAAAAATACAAAATTATAATCACTAAATTAATCATTGGGCCTACAATGTATTTTAAAAATATAATGTGCTTGACTGTTTTTTGTTTTTATTCTTCATAACATTGTCTATTTACCCTACTGTTATAAGTTTTTGAAGTGTAGGCCTAAACTTCTGTAGCGCCCCATGTCCAACAAAATTGTATACCTGTGTGTAGACCTATAGCAGAGTAGGCCTAATATAGTTTTCTAGTTGCTGGGGGAGAATAGGATTTTACCGTCACGCGTTTCACCACACATTTTGTGAAACGCTCTATTTTGTGAAAAGCTCCTAATGTGAAACGCTCCTAATGTAAAACGGTCCTAAAGTGAAAAGCTCTATTCCATCTGTTTGAAAAAAACTTTTGGTTTTGCCGAGATTCGAACCAGCGGAGTCCACTATATCGTCTTAGCCGGTTAGGTCACAATCGCACTGCTAATTTAGTATATTTGAGTTATAGGTATATAAGTGTAACAGATTGTCCTACGGCATAGGCTTAATCTGTAATATTGATACAATGTATAGTTTAATTAGTAATACCTCTGAAATGGACATTGTGCTTCCTCATTTCGTAAGTTGTGTCAATTAAAAAGTTTACACTTCTCCCGTGTGGTATTTTTTGTTTTTCAATGCACTTTCGAAGCACTTTTATTATTTTCTAACAAAAAATAACTATGCAAGTATGTAAAAGTCTGTTTTTACCCAAATTGTAAAATGGTTAAAGATATGATCAAGAGTTTAAATACGAAAAAAGTTTAACTTTAAAAGCTTTTCAATTTGATATCAAACTCGACCTACATTGCTATTCAGAATTGTTTAGATGTCGTCTTTTTATTTCCCTGAAATTCTGTATTTTTGTTAAATATTGAAAAACTTGTAGAAAAGAGCCCAATTAGGACGTAGTTTGAAACGGTAGCCTAAGTAGGCCTACCATAATATACAGTTTTAATAATAAAATGTAAATACGTCAACTAAATATACAGTTCTAAATTTGCAGAAAACCTACACTTGACTTGTTCGTAAAACCTCAATTAAATTAAATTAAGAAAATCTTTAAACAAGTAGACATAAAGCTCTTTTGTATGTCCATATACGACCAATAAAGAACGTTGTTTGAACCAACTCTTGACGTCACAACCGGATTCGAACACACGAACGGGAAGTTTTGAAACTCCACAACCTTACCAACTGCACCAACGCCCCCCTTAAACAACGCAGTAGCACTGTTGACAAACACACATCACGGGCGCTAATGCATCGGTCGTGCTTTAATTATCCATATTGATTTAATGGGCACCTACAAAAAAAAACTAGGTCGAAAGCCCTTCTCACTAAATAGGTAATTGATGTGAAAGTTGGCACGACTGTATGATTGATGAGCCGGCCTATAGTCACGCGTCGGGCTCTGTCCACCTCAAGATGGGCTTCAAACTTAATTAACACTTCTACAATAATGGTCCGCTTTTGGTAATGGTTTACCCATTTGTGTGTGGTGAATTGTACCCTAATGTGAAATATTTCTTTATTACTTTGGGTTTATTATTCGTATAGGGAATTATTCACAAGGGCGATATGGAAAATTTTACCGCTTTGTCGTTAAAGATGTCACTGGTTGAAGATGACTGTTTTATCGTCGAAATTATCGTTTGACGATTAAATTTTTAGTTTATAGTTCCGTATAACGAAAAACTTAGGACAGGAGCATTCGTTTAAACTTAGGGTATGTTAATAGATTTTCTCAGGAATGTATGCACAGAAAACAATACAATTTGACATAGTTTTGTCTTGATTTAAATTAAAGTAGGCTACCTGGGCGACCGAGCATCACTCGGTATTTTTTCAGGAAACTGTTTGTAAATAAGAATCACATACTAAATAAATATGAATATTTTTTGATCTTACGAACATATGAACTGTTTATTTGAATACAAAAAAACAAGAGTGCAATTAGTTTAACATTTTATTAGATTAGATAATATCTGCTATATTATAGTATTTTTTTTTACAGTTGATCCATTACTACGTAGCCTATATATTTGAGTACACTCAGTTTTATCATGACTAAATCGTATCTTAATCAATTACTTTCTTCCATGCTATATTGCGGGTATGTCTACTTAGTGACTTCAAAGGTGGTATATAAAAGAAGTTCAGAGTTTTCATAGCGAAAAGAGCTACTTAACTCATTTTTGCAGACATAAGACCTAGCGCATTCGATTTCTGACGTCAAATAACCCCTATGCGCAAATTTTCATCCAAATCGTACAGGCGTTAGTAAGATCCCCGAAATAAATTTATATACAAATATACAAGAATTGCTCGTTAGTAAGATTAGATGTTATCAGTAGCCTATAGATACATATATATAAGTGAAGCTCGATATTTTATGTGCTTAGGGCTAACGAGTATTGCCTAGGTATATAATTATTCCAATGATCAGAACTCAAAACATATTTTATTACAATTATTGGGTGAACTAAAATTTGATACCTCGATAAAATTATATACAGTATTACTGGGGCGCTCGCCCCCTGTTTGCTTTGCTCACCAACCTCCGCGACTAAACAAATGTAAACAGATTATTGTGTAATATGATATTTTCACATTAATGACGATTGATTAGGACAGAGATTTGTTATTTTTATATAGAAGAAGAGACAATTTTCAAGTCATAAAATATGACCAAAATCCGAAGCACGCAATACACTGTATATTGAAAATAGGCTACTCCTAATACGCAGTTGGCGTGCGAAGCACGCAATGCATTGTGTATTGAAAATACTCCTAATATGGGGTTGGAGTGCAATGTAGCCTACTGTGCGTCGGCCGCTTCTCATAGTGTTCAGTGTCAAGCTCACATGTGCGTCCTTAGCACTGAACGTGTCAAAAGGGTTTAAATTCAAATCCCTGGTCCTTCCCCCCCTGAAAAGTTTTCCTGTCTACGGCCTTGCCACAGAGTAACACGATCCAGACAACAGCAATCGTCTCAGTTTGCCTTTAAAACATGAATAGTCATTTATCTCCAGCAAGTCTACACTGGATTCCACGTTCACCGTGCAGTACAGAGCGCCCATAAGCCATGTTATCCATACGAAACTCTCAGCTGTACTAGCCAACTAAAAAACATCAACTCCCATGCAATGGTCGGTCAGTTGACGCAACCCGCATGACAATAAACGTGATGTTCCCTGTAATGGTAGTTGCATGTCTATTCTCCCGTAAGACCTGTACTGCAAGGTGAACGTGGAATCGAGTGTAGAGGAAGGTTATTCATAAGTAGCGCCCCAGCCTGAGAAGGTAACTAACTAATATTTAGCCTGTGCTGTTTACCCCGATATTTGCAAGCCAGTATAGTATGGTAATTATGCAGTCCCTAGTTTGGACGTGCTTACATTTAAATTAAAGGATTGTTTCAAATATATAAAATGCAAGGTGAACGTGGAATCGAGTGTAGAGGAAGGTTATTCATAAGTAGCGCCCCAGCCTGAGAAGGTAACTAACTAATATTTAGCCTGTGCTGTTTACCCCGATATTTGCAAGCCAGTATAGTATGGTAATTATGCAGTCCCTAGTTTGAACATGCTTACATTTAAATTAAAGGATTGTTTCAAATATATAAAATGCAAGGTAGAGTGAAGATCTTAAACGATTTAAATGCTTCTCTGCATGATTGAAATTTAGAAAGTCCTCCAATTATCCTATTGCTTTTTTTTAGAATAAAATATTCTAGTCACATTCTGGAGTGAGGAAGTATTTCCTATGCCAGAATGTATGGAATAAATTAGGAGAATTTGTTTGCACCTTACCTCCAGCATCATCTCACTTTGCGAGTTTTCAACTCGACATTGCGGTTTCATAGATTTGAACCGGGCACTTTTATGGTATTTGACGTTTTGATCGTTTTTCGGGGAACCTGTGGGGGCTATAAGGTTGTGTTAAAAACAAAATGTGCAGAATAATCTCCTATTAGATAAAATCCCAAAAAATTATTACTTCATGTCAAAAAACGTGCTTCCGGTTGTTAGATTTTTTGGCTAACTAACTCGTTGGAGCGACTTATAAAAGCAACGAGTGTACCAAATTTGGACCAAATCGGACGTAAAATGCGGCCGTTATAGTGCGAACACAAAACGATGCCATAGTATTTCAAAAAAGGATATCAACCCATGGAACGCTGTTATAAGAACCTGGGCATTACAATATTGTTTCAGACTTCTCAACGCATACCACTAGGCCCTACTAATTTTAGCACTGATATAGTCTAGGCCTGTATAATTTCTCCATGACAGTTTATTATCAATGAAGAGACCCAGGAATTTTGTTGAAATTACTTTATCGAGTTCAGTATCACTCATCTAATATTAAGTTTTGGATCAAAAGATTCTTTTAAATTGAAATACTGTATAAGTATTATATAATTATCCTTACTAGGGTTTATAGATAACCCATTGCAACTTAGTTACTGATATCTAATAGCATTAACTTGAGAAGAAGCCCTCTGCTCTAAGTCATAAGATTCTGCTTGACCATTTCATGTCGTGATGTCAGCAAACTGAATTAGTTTATCCACATGTACTGACGAAATATCATTTACATAAACTAAAAACTATGGCCCTTACTGAGCATGCGTAAGGATTTAGGTTTCTTCCACCCTACCCCGATCCAAACGCATCTATCCGAGAAGAATATAATCTGTTTTCATTTGCTTCAACTCGAGTAGCCTCGGAAGTTGGTAAGCTAATCGAGCACGGGGCAGAGTCTTCTAGTTTAAAAAAAAAACTTGCGAAAGTGATGAAAATCGTGTTTTTCTTTCATGATCTCGTCACGTACTGGTTTCCATCACCAGTAGGCCTATGTTTTTTTTCCTAACATAGTTAATGTTATTGGTTAGTTAATTCAGTAGGCTTACATTGAGTAAATTACGTGTTGAAGCCTTGTTAGTTGCTGTTATTAATCTTTTTTCATTATCTTCCCGCTTATCTAAATGTTTAAAGTGGGTAGGCCTAGACCTACAATAATGCCTGGTATACACGATGAATTGCACTAAACTAAACAAAACCAAAAATAGTTAAAGTAGGCTAGGAGTAACTTAGATCTTGTGGATAGAATAGAAATATAGGCCTTCCAATAATTGAGCAATGAGCAATAGCTTAGTTGGAAATAGCCTATAACCTATCTAGGTTACTTTTGTGAGTTTAGGGTAAACATACTAAACTCTTTCTTTTTATTTTCTCACTATAGAGTAGGGAGAAAATATAGTGATCGCAAACCAAACCGATGTTGAGATTTTTGTGTGAAAATCCGTTTTGGGACCCCCTGAGTCCAAAAAAGTGTTTTTTACAAAATGTCTGATATGTCCTACAAACCTAGAGAGAAAAATATTCGATCATTTTCGAACAAATTTGCACCAAACATGTAAATTAGGCCTGTATAGATGCACGAAAAAAAGTTTTGAAATTTTTTGAAAAACAACCCCCTTTTTGGCCAAAACCCCCCCCCCCCCCAAAAATCACTAATTATTTTTTTTATAAAAAACCGCACTAACGATTTTGTTAGAATTTGGCTTATTAGTAGCCCTTAATGTACCCTACCACATGCAAAAAACCGCACCTTTCTAAAAAGTCTCGTTTAGCCAATAATAATAATATTTATTAGTTACTCTCCTACTTTAATACAACTATGAAGTCACAGTGAATCTGTTTAATAATTTAAATATGTTTGTGAGAAAGTATGTGCAAGTTTCTGGTATCGTTTATTTTAACTAAATGTGCCAAATCATTTAAAATCAAGTTTGCAGATTTGAATTTCTAACAAAGTGTATATAGTTGTTTGTTAGAAAAGCAATGAGTTCAAAAACGTTGGGCCAACTCTAGGCTGCAATTTCAAAGTAATTTCGTGGACTGGAGATGACGGTATGAAACTATTCTAAGAGACAGAGGGGTCTTTACAAGCTACAAGCAATAAAACCTGGTATTCTAAAGAAATTCTGACCTCCAGAATTGGGGTTTGACCTATTCCAAATTTTTTTGTAACCTTATGGACTAAAACCTTAAAGTGTAGGCTACTCGACGCTAAAAGTTACTTAGTTTGTAGATTATAGCTACACAATCTACAAGTTTCAGTTGTTGAATGCTATCCCTAATCAACTATTTTCTAGGCCGAATAATTACTGTCACGAGATAACGATTCCGGTTGATAGGCCTGTGTAGGGTTTTACGTTTAAACTGTTTAAACAAATACTAGAGGACTAAACAAATACTGGACGCTTCGCTTTCCAACCCCGCCTCGGCTTACTATATAGTCCTACGGCCTCAGATGGCTGCTTCGCTTCGCCCGCAGTTGGAAAACTCGCTGAAGGCTCTCGCTAATCTTTGGCTCATTTGTACCTGGGTGACCCAGCATCGCTCAGTATTTTTAACATCTGAATTGTATCTAGGCCGATAATGTATCTATTCGAATACTTAGTGACTTTAAAGGAGGTATAAAAAGAAGTTGTATCTATTCGCCTTCTAAGTGACTTAAAGGGTGGTTTAAAAAGAAGTTCAGAGTTTAAATTTTATGCGCATTTTTTAGAGTTTTTATGCGCTTTTTTGCAGACATAAGACCTAGCACATTCGATTTCTGACGTCAAAAAACCCCTAATGCAAATTTTCATCAAACGTTAGAGCCGATTTCGAGATCGGCGACAGATACAAAGATAGATACAAGAATATTGCTCGTTTAAAGTAATAGGATAGACTATGTGCGCCTATTAAAAAAGTCACCAGGGTTAGACGGAATAAATTCAAATTTAGTTAAGTATATAGAACCTCAGATTTTAGCAGTACTTACTTTTTTGTGTAATTTGAGCTTTAGTACTGGTACATTTCCAAATTGTTTGAAAGCTGCAGTTGTGGTGCCTATATTTAAAAAGGGTGACAAACAAAATTCAGGTAACTATAGGCCAATAGCTTTGTTATCTGTATTTTCAAAAATTATGGAAAAATTAATGAAAAGAATGTTGGTAACGTTTCTGGAGAAGAACAATTTTTCAGTAAGAATCAATATGGCTTCAGATCTGGTCTTAGCGCAGAGAAAGCACTTCAATATTTTGTTAATAACATTTATTATTCTCTGAATGTGGGATGGAAGGTTGCTGGCCTCTTTATTGATATTCAAAAAGCATTTGATACGGTGGACCATTCTATTCTGTTAGACAGATTGTGGTCTGCTGGCGTGAGAGGACTACCTAATAAATGGTTCAGTAGTTATCTGGGGGGAAGAACCCAAAGGGTAAGAGTAAATGGAGTTTTGGGAAGTGAGGGAGAGATAAGGTATGGTGTTCCTCAGGGATCTGTACTTGGAGCGGTTCTTTTTATTATATATGTAAATGATTTATGTAATAGCAAATTTAATGGAGAAATTACAGCCTTTGCGGATGATACAGCATTCCTTTATAAAGCTAACTCAATAGATGTGCTTCTCAGCCAAATTACTGAGGATTTGAGACATTTACGACTTTGGTTTTCAAAAAATGAGATGGTGTTAAGTGAAGCTAAAACTAATTATATTCTTTTTCATTTAAAAAAAGGCAAGGAATATGTGACAGGAAATGTAATATACCATCACATAATATGCAAAAAATAAAGATTTAGATGGGTGTTTATGTCCGAAGATTAATCAATTGAATAATATTAGGTACTTGGGAATAATACTGGATGAAAGAATGAAATGGAATTATCACATAAACAAATTGCAACGTGAATTGATTTCAATTATTCGTAAAATATATTTTATTAGATCATTGTGCCCACCAGAATTAATGAGACAAATTTATTTTGCTTTAGTGCAATCGCGATTGCAGTATGGTTTAATTTGTTGGGGAGGAGCATATTTGAGTACTATTACACCCATTATTAGTGCTCAGAAACATATAATAAGAGTTATGTTATTTAGGTCTAGAACTGATTCTTCTCTGCCACTCTTTAGAGCAAAGGGCATATTGCCGTTGAGGTATTTGTATGTTTTTAAAGTATTAGTAGAGTTTTACAGGAAAAGTGGTTCTAGGCGAAACTGTGGAAGGAGGAAAATAGTATTTCAACTGTTAAAAACTAAATTAACAGCAGTTAAAAATTCATATTTGTATAAGGGGGAAAAAATATTTAACATGTTACCAGTAGATGTACAAAAGAGAAACAATATATCCCAGTTTTCTAAATCTGTTAAATTATGGCTGAATTCAGTGGAAAATATTGAATTAGTTTTGAGGTGAGGCAGTGGGAACCAGTTGATGTTGTTCTGAAATATATGTGTTATGTATGTGTGAGTGTAGATTGTGTGGTGTATATAAGTTTGTGTGTTTGTAAGTGTAAAATTCTGTTCTTTATCCAAATTTTGTTTTAGGTTTGTTTTATTATCAAGGCATCCTTTGCATTTGTATATGTTTTGAATGATTATGGCACTATGGCTGATCTCTTTCTTTCTTTTTCCTATAGTAATAAGATTAAAGAATTATGATGGTAAATCCTACTCAGGCACATGTGCCTAAGGATTACCTATTCTTCACATAAATTTAATCTGAATGTAAAGAAAATCATTGTTTTGTTCTTTTATCAAGTTAAGTGTAGTATGTGTTAATTTATCTGTCTTGTATTTTTATTGTATTATTATTGCATTCAATATTATTATTATTATTTTGTATTTTTTTGGTGAAGAAATAAATATTATTATTATATATTATTAATAACAATGTGTATTTAGCAAAATAAAGGGTATTTGTTTACTTTAACTTGTCAATCAAAACTACTATAAACACACAAACCTGAACTTTTTTCTTAATAAATATAGTATTTATACACTTCACTGATGCCGGGAAACCAATATTTAACCATCTTCAACACGTACAACATTAAAAACATTAAAAACTTTCAAATAAAAAAAAAGTTCCTTATGGAGAATTACATTGTAAAGTGCCGACATGTTTTTCTCACCGATCTACCAGCGTTGCCGGATTGTTCTTGTTGTTTTGAAACAAACAGTTTAGGCAACTCTTTCAAATTATAAATAATGTGATAATACGACGAAATATTATAACTATACAAATTTAATATTATAATCATACTGTTATCGGCAAAATACTGTGACTAAACAGTTTAGGTAAGTCCTCTTGTTTTTTTTTTTATTCTAATTATATAAAGTGATAATACGACGAAATATTATAATTATAT